>JANHJO010004176.1:76044-90396 GCA_032468235.1 Pseudoxyrhopus heterurus
GGCTTAAAGTTGCCAAGGTTGGAGACCCCTGCCCTATAATTTAGGTTAGATTTTGATAAATTTCTATGTATATTAGGCATTATAGAAGCTGTAATTTAGCAAATTTGTTATTACAGGATTATTAGAATACATTCCATTATTTCCAACCTCTGAAATTGCCTTCAGAAAATAAAGAAGAATCATTGCTTTACCTAACTACAGTATATTATGTCTGGTGCAACTGGATTGGCTAACAATGCTACAGAATGGATAGATGTGGACACCTAAAAAATTGGCATGTAAGGACAACTTTCGCAAACCTTTATTTTTTATCTGCAAATTGATTGATTGATTAGACTGATCAGTTTCTGAAATACTGAATCACATGCAGTGTCAAAGCTTCCAAGATCACACCTTGAAATTTAATGGAAAACATTTATTTTCGTGTTATGATTCTCAGTTGCTGGTAGGATAGTTTGACTTTTAAAATCCCAATCCCCCTAGCCCCCTAGCCCCCTCCCAAAAATAAAAGAAGGTCTTGCTCCTTCTAGAGGTGTCACCGAGGCAAATACATAAACTTGTGTATTTCATCATCAATGAAGATGCAGGATTTAGCCACGTGAATATGGTTTCTCAGTTCTTTCTCTTTCTTTCCAGATGCTATTTTTCAAAATAGAAAGCTGTTTTGGTCTGCAGAAAGATGGAAGTCTCATCGCTGGATTATATATACATATACAAATGAGCCAAAGAGAATGATGGCCAAACTAGCAGCAGGCTGAAACACTCAATACGGCATTATGGGTGGATTCTGCAGCACAATTAGAAACAGGTCTGTGCTTCCAAGAACACGATTAGGTATCACACAATTACATCTGTCTAAACACTTCATAGTCAATTAGGTGCCACACTACTCTGTCTGTCTAAACAAACTTCATAGTACAAAACAACAGGTGGTTTGTATCTTTGATGAACTACTCAGTGAAAGCAAAAGGTAGGACATATTTTTATTGACCTCATTTTGATTATATACATATACGGTACTTTAAAAATCCTTCAAGAAGTTAATCCCATTTTAAGCAGACATTAACTCTAGGCCTGAAAATAGTTCAGATGAACTTGATCCATTTACTCTAGAGCCAATCACAGCAGTGTTGTTCAATCTTTTCAAAACCAAAAAGTAGTTATAAGGCCAAAACATCCACCTTATTATTTTTCATATTTTTATTCCTCTACTTTTCCATTAATTTCTTTCCAATCCTCCCTCTGCTTTTATTTCCTACTTCAGTTCTGCCAAAGAGATGGAGATGATACTGCTTATGTGTTCACAATAGGTTAAGATTCCAGCCTAGTTGGTCTTGAATGTGCAACTGAAGATCAGACCAAACCAGCTCACATTACTCAAATAGAGAATGCTTCTAGGAATCTTTTATATATTGGTAAATACAAATGTGGGTATTTGTCATCAAATACTTTTTTTTAGTTCTTGAGCATTATTTCCATTGCAACTCTTCCCAAATAGTATTGTGAGTGGTCCAGAGGGAATTCAAATAGTTATATGTGGAAGTCATTGAATTATTTAGAAAAAAAAGTATCACTTGCATTTAATTTGATAACAGATGTTCTAGCAATCTGGATGTATAGCAAACCTCTTGATAAATAACCCTCATGATGTACCAATTCAATCAAACTGCTTAACAAAACAAGGCCCACTCATTTTAAAATGATAGAGCTGGCAAATTATAGTGCAGGGGATTTCCAATCATGGGGTAAGATTATTGCTAAATGCCTAAATAATAAAATGTTGTTTTGGAAATCTGTAATCCAAGAGATGATTTACCGTATATACCTGAGCATCAGGCAGTGCTTTTAATAGGAACAGCTATCTGCTCAAAAACTACCCTAAGAGTAATGTAGAATTGAATTACAAGAGAAGCTACTGTATGTATAAGAACATGAAACAAAAATTAAAGAGCAAATGAAAACATCTGCAGTCAGTTCATGAAGACAGCAGACCAGCACTAAATCTGCTCAAGAAAAATAGAAAACTCGGGAGTAATAATATTATTCTAAGGAAGTACTTGGAATACCCACATTTAATTAACATAACTGCTGTTCAACAGATAGCAGTCTTGGCCCTGCACTACAAAGCTGTGGGTTCAAATCCTCTGCCAGCCCCCTTGATTTCATCCCAGCTGCTGACTCGACAGTTCCTGTTTCTCAGAAAATGTGTTTTTCCACAAAATGCTATTCTGGGGCTTGGAGAAGGATGGCACGTAGGAAATGGTGCCACAAAGTCCAAAAGTACTTTACTTGTGAAAATAAGTGGATGTAGGAGAAACGGATAATTAAAAATTATACAGACAAGAAATATATCGCTACAATTCACTAAATCTTGAATTCCTCTGGGTTATTTCAGAAGAAAAAAAGCTTTGTGTTTCATTAACTTCATATTTTACCTTGATCTCCGTGAGTAAAGTATATTGCAATAATTCACTTAATAGATCTTGACTCCCTTAAGGACATTTCAGAAGAAAAAGTATATATATTTTTTTTCATTAACTCCCTATCTCATCTCAATGTTAGTTTAAGTTAATAAACATGGAGTTAATTTCAGCATATCATCATGACAAATTTCTGAAACATTCAGGATGAGTTGGGCATTATTCACAATAGGCAGTTTAAACTCTAACTTGCACTTTGTCTTTATGTAAGAAATTCATGGTAGATTCAGTGAAATGTATTATTATACACTTGGAAATACTTCTGTAATCATAAATAACATGAAGGTGATTATTATGGGACAATTACTTTCCTTCTCATATAACAGAAGTCATGCAGAAATGGATGAAATTATTATGAAACATGTCTGCTATAGAAGATACAACATTTACAGTTGTACTCATTTACAGTTGTACTATGCAGATGGCTGCCTTGAATTAACAATTCCTTTCTTACTACAATTGTTAACATTCTATGGCTGAACATCAGACCACTAAATAAGTTTGGCTTGGTCCTAATTCAAAAATCAAACTACCAGTTTCAAATAAATCAGTGCATTTCAACCACAAAATGTCATTTGGGGGTGCGGGGGAGAACTAGGCTAGGAAAAGCAATATCAAGCACCTATTCCACCTGAATGATTCCTCCCCATGCCTAGGCTAATGCTCCATCAGAAAGATAAACAAAGGTGAATAACTAATATCTTCTGCTGCATCCTACAGCCATCTACACACTGAGTAGTTCGCTAACTGGATCACAAGACCTATATCTATCATTATTATCATGGAGAGTCCCTGATCACTGATATTTGAGGACCCAATATTTTACAAATGGTCTCTTTACATGAGCAATCTAAACCAGCAATTGTTAGCAACCTGATATCATTAAACTAAATATGTGTCTTGAGCAAATTGCCAGTGTATGAGAATTAATTTAAATCAATTGATAAGACTTTTAATTATTTATTTATATTCCGTGTTTCTAGACAGCTCATCTCCCTCAAAGGGGGACTTAATGAAAAGTTTCCTTAAATATCCAAAGTAATCCCCCCTAAAGGAAGTTTTCCTCCATATGATCTACTGAAAAAAAAGAAGAAGATAAGGCTAGGGCAATCATTTCCATCGGGACATTTTAAATCTCTGAAAGAGCTTTGATTGGATTATTGGATCAATAAAGAAAAAAGAAGTTGAATAATCGTATCTCTTTAACATCTCTATATGTAAAAGTCAAGAGATTTAGGTAGAAAGGCTGGCTACTCAAATACCATGGACAAAAAGAATTGTGCTGTTGGATTAGCCTGGTAATCTGTTCTCAAAGTGGTAGAACCATGTGCCAGTGGGAAATACATAAAAGCAACAGGACCTCTCTCTCATGTTCCTCAGAAATTAGCACTAACAGATCCTCTGCCTCTGTTGATGATCATCATTCTGCTTAGTTAATAGTCTTACATATTGTGAATTTGGTAAATCCCCTTTTAGAATTGTTCAAGTGAATTGTTCCACCTACATCATCAAGGGGTGATGTCCATAATTTGACTATGAGATAAATTCTCACTTTAATCGATCTTGAGTCATTTCTGGTTTAGAGTACTTAGCTCTGCAGTTCTTATTTTTGAGGGGGGAACGTTCATATGCCTTTCCCTGCAACATATCTAATTTTTGTATGCTCACATCTCTGCTTAATTTGAGCACCGCTCAAAGCACTAATTGAACAATTGGTTCAAGGTATTCCTTGACAGATGGCATGAAGCGGTCGGCATGAGCTTAAATGGACTCCGGGGGATGGTAGAGGACAGGAAGGCCTGGAGGAACGTTGTCCATGGGATTGCGATGGGTCGGACACGGCTTCGCAACTAACAACAACAATCCTAAAGATTATGGATTGCAAGAAAGATTGGAACGGAATCTCATCCAGCAGTTTCATTGTTCCTTGAATGTCTTTTTGATTGTGGTCAGTGGGTTTGTTTTTGGATTTTGAGCATTTTATAAACACTGAGTTAGGTCTGTACGCTTGCCATGTGAAAAAGGAGCAGGCATATCCCACTGACAAATGGAAAAGTTAACATGAACATTTTACTAATGAAATTAAATCAATTTTGGATGGACTTGGGCTTCTGAAATCCAGTCATCAGCAACCTTCCCAATGAGGTCTGTTGAGCTTTCTATCTGATTGGTATTACTGTTGACAAATGGTATTTTTTTTACAAATGCTGGAAGAATTATAATGGTTGTGTGCATGAATACCTCCCAAATCACTGTCAGGTTTTTGCTGTGTGGCACAAATGATAGATCTACTTTTAGTTTCTCTGAGGGTTTTTTCCCCCCTGACTGTGGCTAATTGCTTAGTATTCTGGACAGAGCAGCACTGAGCACTAGAGGCAAGTGCCCCAAGGTCATGTTTCAAATAGTATGATGTGCAGTTCAAGATGTTGCTCAAGTGGTCTGCCTACCTCAAAGTTATTATTTCTCTCCCAGATCTCAATGATATTATGCACCAGTTTCTGATTCCTTGGATGTCCAGGTATTGCTGGCTTTGAATAGTAATGCATTTAGGGTGAATGGCACATGAAATCAACTATCATTCAGAAAGCATAATTGTTCCATATAATTAGAAATTGCTGGATTATTCAATTTGTTTTCAATATTTGATTCATTTACTTATCTTTATTTCTAGTATTTGCCATTGAGGCCACCTTTGATTATGTAGCCAAGAGAAGAGGGAAGTTTAAACACCAAGGACAAAAGATGCATGTACATATATGTAAAGATTCAATGGAAGATCCTCCAAAATAAATGAGTTTACTAGAGCCACAGAACATTGGACTCTTAAGAAGGGGAAGACTCCCAAATCCCGCGTTCAGTAATTCTGTGAATAATGTGCTATTCAGGAGCATCTGCAGCTGGGTTCAGGATGATAGGCAGAAGTGGGCATGAAGTGGGCTTTGATCTCCAAGACCTATTGGAGATTTAATGGCTTATTTGGAGTTTATCTGGCCTGTCAATATCCTTGTGCCTTCATGGCACTCCTTGCTTTCTCTGCTTCTGGGTGATGCCTAGAATAAGTGTATGTCTTCTTCTTGCCCCTCTCAACAACAACAAATGTTCTGTCTGTAGAGAAATTGACTGCACATCACCTTCATGGTGGTATCTAGAAGGGCAAAGCAAAACACAACAATAATAACAAACAACAATAATAAATTCCCATTCAAGTTCCTATTTGAAGAAAACCACAGCTGTGTTTTTTCCAAGAGGCAGATGTTCCTATTTTATCTGCCACATATTTTTGAATATCAAAATGAAAAAAAGGGATACATGGATGGACTGGTGACAGCAAACCACAAAATTGGACTCTCAAGAATAAAACTGAGATAATCATATTTAAGGAGTGTAATAAATGGAGTAATCATGTTTATGGAGCATAACATTATTAAAGCTTTGCTTCCTTCTAACAAGATTTGCTTCAAGACCGCTAGCAATGGTCTGCTGTAGCATCCATTTGCATTAGGAGCCTATTTGAACCACTTGGGTAAATGGTAAGAAACAGAAGACGAGAGGAACATAGTCTTCTCACACTGGCTCTGCATCTGTTTTACATGTCCAGTGATTGTTGATCTTAGTCTCTTTTTGCTTATGATTTGAAAGGAAACTTATTGTTTCTCTCTCTTGTATGTTTCTCTCTCTCTTGTGTGTTTCTCTCTCTCTTTCTTGTGTGCTTTTCTCTCTCTTGTGTGTTTCTCTCTTCAAGAGATGCCTTAGGGAGAACTGAAGCTTTCCCATTCTTTGTCTTTTTAAATCGACCCAACTTTTACTTCAAATGTCTGCTGGCTTCCATTCATACCTGGGCTAAGCTTATACTCTGTATGTAAGTTGCTCAGAGTTGACTGAACTCTGAGATGGGCAGCAAATAAATTTGATAGATCAATAAAATAACCTGCATCTAAGACAATCCAGTATGATGAATAGTATTGTATTAAAACTGCTTTTAATTTATATTTAATATATTGTTAATAATATGAATAACTACATCTAGTACTATGAACATTGTTTTCTCTTTAATGGGACGTCTGATATTTAATTAATTGGCATTATTTTAGCTTCTGCATGTGTTCAGCAACATATTTCTCAAAAAGGGTTCCCACAGTCGAGCTTACCAAATCCTATGTCTGCATAATAAAAACTGGCTATAACAAAGAATACTGACTGCTAAAGGGAGGTCCAGATATTTTAGGTTATTTTAGAGTTATAGAACTTCACTATTATTTTTCCTAAAATGAAATTAATGCTAGTGAATCCTGACCGATTCAAGGTTGACTCAGCTTTCCATCCTTCTGAGGTCAGTAAAATGATGACCCAGATTGTTGGGGGGTATATGCTGACTCTATAAAACTGCTTAGAGTAAAGCGGTACGAAGTAGTACTATGTAAGTCTAAGTGGTATTGCTAATTATTTTTTCATGAGAAGACATGATTCATACTCTTGGCTCAAGAACATGCATATTGGTTATTTGCAAATGATTGTCTTGAATTTATTTTTGCAGGCGTGTGCATGTAGTTTTAAAGCTGACTCTGCTTTTCTAGTTCATTGCTGCAACGGATGACTAATTATTTCATCTTCATTTTCAAGATGTAATATTCTAAACAGACTAACAAAACATTTTCATTGAGTCTGAAGCCTCTGTGCTTATTGTATTTTAAATGGGACACAATCGTCCATGGCAAAGAAAATCAATTCTTAGATGAATGGAATTGATTAAATCAACTTGATATATAGAGATATAAGGCCAAAATTTGTTACCTCATCCCATTGATTTGCAACGGGTAATGCTTTTTTTTTCTTTTTGGTGCCTGGCATTTCCTCTTGATTTATGGAAAACATTTCCCTTCCTGTTTTACCGTTTTATAGCTTTATTGCCTTTTGTATGTTTGTGTATTGTGTCAGCTCAACCAATACAGTTTGTAAAACACAAGTTTTAGACTTATCATGTCTGAGTGGAATTTGTTTAGGGAACTGTGCTAAACAAGCCATGATGTAGCCTGTTAAACATAGCCATTGTCTTTTATTGTTGATATGCTGATGTATGCACTTATTGTTGATTATTGTTTGGTGTTGATAGATGAGGATCAGTAGATATTTGCAAGGCCAAGACAATGAAGCTGAGTAGGGCAGATTAACAACTAAAATTGAATTAACTGTAAAGTATTTAAAATTAGTTTAAACATGTTAATAAAATATAGCTGTGATGCTTAGTTCCCATTCATTGAATGTTTATTGTTCTGTCACATTAGTCACAGGTAATATTGAAGACCTGGGAATCTCATCCAAGCCTGAAGGTTGGCAATTTGAGATTTCTATGCCAGGGAAAGAGAGACAAAAACTGAGGTTCACTATGCCAAAAGGATATCAGCTGCTACAGGTTGGGAAAGGCTGACCCATAGGTGAAAGGGAAATTGTGACATTGTAGGATATTGTAGCCTGTCCATTCTTTCAAATGCTGCCCATGTTTTCAAGACAGGACAGGTGAGAAGTTCAGTTTTAGATATCAATGCCTCAATATATTTCCAGTTCACAGATCCTGCCAGAATGCAGTACAAAAAATATTGTCATAGGAGCATCATACATTGGACAAACAGTATACAAGTGGGCCTTATAATACTGGCATTTTCCAGCATAAGAACTACAGGTAGTCCTCAACTTACGACCACAATTGAGCCCAGCATTTTATGTTACTAACTGAGAAATTTGTTAAATGAGTTTTGTCCCATTTTACGACTTTCCTTGCCATGTTTGTTAAGTGAATCACTGCAGTTGTTAAATCAGTAATACGGTTGTTAAGCGAATCTGGTTTCCCCATTGACTTGTCAGAAGATTGCAAAAATTGGTCACATAACCCCAGGACACTGCAACTGTCACAAATATGAATTGGCTGTCAAGCATCCCAATATAAATCATGTGACCATGAGGATGCTGCAATGGTCATAAGTGTGGGAAATGGTCATAAGTCTGCACTTTTTTTAGTGGTTGTAACTTTGAACAGTCACTAAATGAACTGTTGTAAATTGAGGACTACCTGTACACTAAGGGAACCAGACCCACATTTTTCACTTGTGAATGAGAATAATACATCAGCAAGTTGCACTACCTAGCTACCCTTGGCTGATCTCAAAAAGATAAGCCAGGCTGGGCCTGGTTAGTACTTAGATGGAGTTGATCAGGAAATCCCAGCTCTGTAAACTACACTGCCAAGTTGGGGAAAAAAACCATCCTGGAAGTCATCAATGGCAAACCACAGCTATTTTGTTGAAAAGAAAACAATATGGATGTATCTATGAAGTCGCCATGCTTGATTTGAAGGCGACTTGACTTAGAACTAAAGAGTGATTTACTTGTAGTCACTTTACCAAAAAAATCCATTCATTTAAGTATGATTAACTCAAGAAGATCAGGAGGGTGATAACTCTTTGAAAGAAATCACCTTAGTTAAGATTCTATTAATTTCTTATTTTCTTAGGGTGCAAATTGGACACTGAGCATTCACTGATGTAAAAGAATATTTAAATTTGAACCATGGCTTTGAAAAGCATGACTTCTTTCATTTCTCATTAATATGGCTTTTCATTTCATATTTTAATGATCTTGTTATTTGTACAGCCTCAGAGAAAAGAGATGTGATGATTAAAATGTGAAAGGAAAAAGTCTTGTGAGAAGAACAGGCAACCTGCCGTGAGAATGCTAATCGAGACAGAAGAAACTTGAGGAAAGGAACTCTTGGGGGTCATGTTTTTCAAAGAGACAATGTGGATTTCAAGGAAACATATGGGCCTAGTCGGCTACCTCCCACAGGGACAAAACCTAGGCAAACACTACACTCCTGATAAACGGGTCCATCAACATTATAAGCTATAAAAATAGGAAATCACAAAGGAGAAATGAGGAAACTTAACTAAAAAGAACATACAGGCATCTTAATAATTAAACATAAGGTTTATTTGTAAAGCCAGAAGTCCAGATCTATTCATTAAAACATTACAAATGATGTGGGAATTAAATTATAACTTTCAACATTTGCAAGCAACCATTCCACATCTCCATATTTTTGTCTCTAGGTTATTATCATTATTATTTTAAAAAATTGGATATATGCCCAGTGTAGTCACAGTTTTGTTTCTGACTGTATTTCAGAAAAAGAATGGTTTAAAATGTGCATTCAGAGTCTTCCTTTCTAAAGCTAGGTTTTTTAAAATAAACCATTTATTTGTACATTTCAACTTTTTTAAAAAAAAATGTGAATATGACAGATGCCCCATTCATTAACAGAGAGTCAGTGAGGGAACTGAAGAATAACAAAAATAATTATGTAGCTGTTTCAAAATTAAGGATTGGTGAAGTAGGTGCTCAACATGCCAATGATCCTGAGCAAAATCCAGGCATTCTCAGGGAAGGCTAGAAATGCTTTTGATTAAACCCTGAAGAACTTCAGCAAATTGGTGTCAAAAGTAGGACAATTAACTTGTAAGGCAGATTTTTATGGAAAAGGATGCCATAATGCATCCATATCATATTTTTGTCTTCTCCATATCATATTTCTCTTGTTTAATTAAAACTGTGCTTCTGTCTCTTTTAAAAGAGGCAGAGCAGGATAAATCTGGAACTGAAGAACAACATTCTAGTCAGCTAAAACTCAGTCGATTAGTTTAGTGTTGAGTTTAGATTACTGTAGAGTTGTGTTGAATTGAGTTTAGTTCAGTTCAGTTGAGTTCTGTGATGCACTTGAGTCAGTCTTGACTTCTGCTGACTGCCTTGGAGAAGTCTCTACAGTTTTATTGTCAAGATATCAGAAGTGATTTGCCCTTGCCTCTTTCCTAGGGCAGAGAAGGTATGACTGGCCCGAGATCACCCAGCTGACTTTGTACTCAAGGCAAGTTGAGGTAGAAGTGCTGGATAGAAATTTTTAGATATTTTTTCCTCCTTAGAACTCACTTTAGGGTGATTTGGGACCATTCCCTGTCAACCCTACCAACCTCACAGTTATGGCCATGATGGTTTAATGAAGGTGAGGTCGCCTTGAATTCTCAGAAAGAAGACAGGATATAAATATAAATGCAGTGAGTGAAAAAATAATAAATCAACCCAATTTTTTTTAAAAAATAATGCAGTTTTAAAAATAAATAAATAGCAATAGCACTTAGACTTATATACCACTTCACAGTGCTTTACAGCCTTCTCTGAGCAGTTTATAGAGTCAGCATATTGCTCCCAACAATCTGGGTCCTCATTTTACTGACCTCAGAAGAATGGAAGGCTGAGTTAACCTGGAGCCAGTCAGGATCAAACTGTTGAACTGCTGGCAATTGGCAGTTAGCAGAATTAGCCTGCAATACTGTATTCTAACCACTATGCCACCAGGGCTCAAGAATAAATATAAATAAATACCTTTTTAAAGATCTAGTGACTTTTTCTATGTCTGTTGTCCAGGTGGCACCACTGTCAGACAGAACAGGAAACATCATTTTAAACATTGATTTAAGCATCTAGTGATAGCCTATAGCAGGGGTATGAAACTCAAGGCCCAGATCCGGCCCACAGGGTACTTAGATCTGGCCTGTGGGGCCACCCTGGAAATAGTGAAGGACCGGCCTGTGGTGCTTCTGCCATCGAAAACGTGTGACCCTCTTGAGCTCCATTTTCACTGGCAAAGGGTTGCAGGAGGCCGTGGGAGCCAAAAATGGAGCTTGAGAGCCCGTTTTCACTGTCAGAGCACTCGGGTCACCACAGGGGCCCCCAACATGAGTGACATTGAGCTGGCCACACTCACCCTGACCATGTCTATCCCACCCCTCAAAGGTCAAATACAACCCTGATGCGGCCAATGGAATCGAGTTTGACACCCCTGGTCTATAGCCATTTTTCTGGTTTCTTCTTCCTGCTTTTATATCTTGGAGTGAGTGCAAGGTAGCTTCAGGATGCTTTACACAATGCCACAAAGACATTGTCCTTTCTCAGCAACTGAAAGCAGAGTCTGGCTGACCCAAACAAGTGCATTTCTCCCTTACAGCTTCAGCCATCACTAGACAAACACAGCTGGAGGACAGCAATTCCCAACTCTGATGCTCTGAGGAGAGCCTGAAAAGCTTCTTATCTCTGTCAGAAAGATTCTGATAGAAAATGGCAGGCAGAGATATAGCGATATGGATCTTGCATTAAGGAAAAATCAAACTTGGGACAAGTCACTGGAAAGTTATTTATAGGTTGATAGCAATATCAGATAACACAGACATATAATGTAAAGCCAGATATGCACCACTGGATACAAGAACAAGATCTGCCTTACCATCAGAAAAGGCAATTGTCTCAGGCAGCTGATCTGAAGCATTGCAAAAGGTTTGCAAATGGTCATTACATATTTTCAGTGACAGAGAAAGGGGCAAGTAGTTGCAGGGTTTTCTCATTCAGAAGACAAAGTAACTCAACCTCTGACTTTGAGGTCTGACAGACAAATCATTTATTTGTACTCTTCATTTATTTCTTAATATTTTCTAAAATGGAGTTTGCCTAAAATGAAGAGCCTTGAATGGTGCAGCGGGCTAAACACTGTACTTTGTAATTAAGTATTCAGCTGCCAGCTGCCTGCAATTTAGCAGTTTGAATCCACCAGGCTCAAGGTTGACTCAGCCTCCCATCCTTCCGAGGTCGGTAAAATGAGTACCCAGATTGTTGGGGGCAATATATGCTGACATTGTAAACCGCTTAGAGAGGGTTGCAAGCCCTGATAGGCAGTATATAAATACAGTGCTATTGATATTGCTATTTTTCACAGCTATTGCACATTGATACAACAGGTTCATTGTCACAACACCTACTGTCATGCCAAGACTTTTTCCTGGTTGGTTACTACGAATTCTAACCTCATGTGAATGTGAAGTGGGTTTTGTTTTGCCACAATGTGCATTGATTTACATTTATGTAAATCAAACTGTATTAGCTGTTCAGTTGTCATGTTTAAAAAGATCTCCTAGAGATCTCTTATCAGTCAGTCACTTGTGGCTTTTACCATCTGGAATAGTTTAGTAACTTCCATAAATTTATCCATTCCACTGCTTTTCACAAAGTCAAGATCATTGACTAACAAGTTAACAAACACTCAACACAGATCTTTGAAAGAATCCAGTTTTAACTCTTCTACATTAAGAAAATTTCCCTTTCACTTCTACTTTTTTGACAAGATAACAGTCAATAAAAAATAGGTCCTCCCATGATCCTCGGTTTATTCAAGAGCCTGCCCTGAGGAGTCATGTCAAAGGTTTTGTTCCCAGATCTTCACTGGGTCCCTTTTAAAAATTGATGTTACATTGGCTACCTTCCATTCATGGCAATGAGCATGATTTGAAGAACAAATTACCTATTTTGATTTCAGGGTTAGCAATTTCATATTTTTATTCTTTAAGAACTCTTTAGTCAGTGGATGCCATCAGGACCTGGCAATTTGTTTCAGGATAATCCCACAAGATGTCTTAAATATATTATTTTGTTACCTCAGCTGGCTTTAGATCCATTTTCATATATGTGCTACCAAAAAAACGTGTTTGTTTTAGTGGTTCCAACTATCTCCCTGAGGAGTCAGGGGAAGTCAATGCCAACTCAGGTGTATATCCTACAGGTTTGGTACTAAATATAGGAACAGACTTCATTCAGATTTTGGACGGTTTCTGAACACACAATCCCTGGGTTAAAGCATGAGAGTTCCTACTCTCTCTTTAATCTGAAATTGTATGAAAGTCAGAGCTCATATTTATGAACGGCACACAGTGTTGCCTTTCCTGAGCCACTGAACTGCTAGAGCGGTGCACTGCTTTCTGGAACTAATGAAAATAATTGAAAACAAGCTGTGTATTTTTTTAAAAAAAACATGCAGTTCAATGGTTCTTGAAACTACTACACAGCTTCAGCTGTTTGTCGGTTCAAGGAAGGACAATGCTGTCTGCTGTTTTTAGTAACAGAATAACAGAGTTGAAAGGGATCTTGGAGATCTTCTAGTCCAACCCCCTGCTCAGGCAACAAACCCTATACCAGGGCTGTCAATCTTATGGCCCGTGAGCCAGATGCGTCACGAGCTGGCCATACCCATGCCCAGTTTAGTGAAAGGGAAAAAAGTCCCAATATGTCATGTGATGATGCCGTGACACCATGAGTTTGATACCCCTAACCATGTCAGACAAATGGTTGTCCAATGTCTTCTTAAAAACTTCCAGTGTTGGAGCACCCACAACTTCTGGAGACAAGTCGTTCACTAATAGTAATAGGCAGCCTGTTTGTATCTTGTATGTTGTCCCTAAGTCAAAGCCGCCTAGAGTCACTTCCAGTGAGAGGAGACAGTATGCAAGTTTAATAAACAAACAAACATTCTTAACCCAGGAACTACCTTATCCTCAGTATCCTTTGCCATCTAGTGAACTAATTATTTCAGGAATTGATTCTTTCTGTACTGTCCTTTGTAATATCCCCTACATCTATTTACTTATGTGCAATTTCAAGGATACCAACTCTCCCATCTTGGCTCACTGCAACATCTGACATTAGCTTAGAAACGGCTGGCCATCATGTCCTTTTTCATTTACTACTGGTTTAATCAGCAGTAAATCACACAGGGTTTTGTTTTGTTTTTACTTTTACATATCTGTAGACTGACTCCATTTTGGTTCAAATGGAACCCATTTCTCTCATACAGATTTGGCTTGCCATCCCTTGTGCCCAATAAATGTAACTTAGTTCAACTATTGCAGATTGATCACAGAATAAGGGTCATGTTATGGTTCCGCAGCGCGTGGCGGATTTGGCAGCTGATTCCGACTCCGAAGAAGAGACAGAGACTGTGTCGGAG
>JANHJO010004177.1:100257-112763 GCA_032468235.1 Pseudoxyrhopus heterurus
CTCCCTCTCCCTCTCCCTCCCTCCCTCCCTGCAAACTTTGGATCCCCATTTTCCTATCAGATACCATAAATCAGAAAATATAATTCAACACATTTTCCCTGTGTTGAATATATATGGATGCTGGGATTTTAAATTAACCTACCTTTAAATATGTTTTCATAATGTTTGTATCTTTTACCAAATAGAACATATTTTTCAGAGTCAGATTTTTATAGTAATGCTGGAAAATTAGAGCAGCATTTTAAAGAAAATCCAATGTTTTAAAACAGTGTTTATAACTGTTGTTTTGAGACATAATGTTTACAAAATGAACATTAATCCTATCATGAGAATTAATGGGCAATTTTAGGCAAAGATGTTGAGGGATTTTGTGCAGAAAAAATAGAAACGGTATTGATGAATGATAATATCTCTCCATGGATAAAGAAAAGTGGCTGTTGGAGTTGAAAGTATAAAATAATAGGCGTAAGAAATAAACTCATTAATCTTTTATTTAAATGAAGTTATAGCCCATAAGCCAGTGAAATAGATAAGACAGTCACATGCAAAACAATCTTATTTCTGTACAGGGCAGATGGAAAACAGTGAAGGGAATATTTATCAATCAGAATAGAGTTGGAAGGGAACTTGGAGGTCTTCTAGCCTAACCCCCTGCTCAAGCAGGAGACTCTATACAATTTGAGACAGGCGGCTGTCCAGGCTTTTCTTAAAAACCTCCAGTGATGAAGTACCTACAACTTCTGATGGCAAACTGTTCCACTGGTTAATTGTTCTCACTGTTAGGAATTGCAATGGGATAGATGTTATAATTTAATATTTAAGGAAGTTAACCATCTAACTGCTTCTGATGTGGCTGCGGTGAGATCATCCCAGATGCCTTTCCTGAGGGGACATTCTTGAACTATTATGTGTTATAATTTGTTCCAGTATACCACAGTTTCATTGTGGGCTCTTGGTCATTCCCCACTTTGGGCTGTTGGTTTGAGCTCCAGGCTTAGCTATGTGTGACAATTCAAAGCACACTGACGATGTCTCCTCAAATGGTGACAAAACATCTGCAACCAAATTGCCAAGTTTGGAGCTCAAACCAACAGCCCAACAAGCTACTAATATTTAAGTACATTTCAATCTCCCACTTTGCCTTAGTTCTGGCATGGCCTATCCTGATTCTGTTCAGGTGGCTCCATATTTTTCAGGGCAACTGCATTCCTAGAAGTTGTTTTATTGGATCTGTGTGTTCTGTTTGATTGCTTATTAAAAGTCGCCCATCTTAAGATACTCTCTCTAAGATATTATCTATTATTTACGAAGACCCTAAGATACTTTCATTGGATGAAAACAATGGTTGTCTGATTATATCAATCATTCTAGTTTTATCGAAAACCGCAAATTCAATATTCCTCCTCCCCTTCTTTTCATTCTTTTTTTTCAAAGTGACAAGACTTTTGTGTGTGTTTTGTTTTTTAGATTTTAATCCCTTTTTAAAAAAATATACAACTCAAGGCAAGAGAATATATCAATATTCCTTTCTCTCCTGTTTTTCCATAGCAACAGTCCTACAAGATAAGAGGGAGAGAGGGAGTGATTGGACCAAAGCCACCAAGCTGATTTTTCATGCATAAGGTAGGAGTAGAACTCACAGTCTCTTGATTTCTAGGCCAATGCCTTATTTATTGTACATTGCATAATTTTGAACAAGAGACCAATTAAAACTGGACAAGTTTGAACAAGGTACTGCCATTATTTCCATCTTGAGTAAATTAAAGATTATCTGGTACACTCCAATCCACTTTGCATTTGAGATTTGTTTTAAATATTTCAAATGCTCTATACACACACAAATGCACATATAGACTAAAGATAATACACTCCTACATATATAGTAGGAGTTAATAAAACCTAATGAGATTTTTTTTTTAGTATTTTATTTTCCAGGTTAACCTGAAGAACTGGGCCTTCTATTGTCTCCCATCGAATTTCAAATCAGTTTTGACTCTGCCTATTTTCCTTCTGCTCATTCACGTGTTATTAGATGATGCCATCTCCTAAAATGTAAGTGGGTCTGGATTTCATTCCCAAGATTTAAATAATATAGGCATTTGGAGAAGAAGTGGGTTTGTGTTCACATTTCTGTTCTCTCTTTCTTCCCGTATCAGTGAACTATTTAAGTGTAGCTTCTATATATTAGTCTACAAATTCTTGTTTCTTTTTCCTTTGCCATCATATTTTCACTATCTCTCATCATAGGTGAAAAGATTTCAGATTTTATTGTCTATCACTGAACAGTGATAGAAATGAACTTGCTTGAAAAAGACTGGTGTATACAGTCATCAAAAATATGTGGCCCAAGCTGGAAGACTGTTTTAAATATTCTTTGTGGCAGAATATCTGAAGACTATAAAAACAGCCTTCTTTATAATTATAATTCCCTTATTCTGAAGGTATCAAAATCAACCAAGCACCAGAATGTGAATCAATATATAACAGTGCATATAGGAACTCTAAAAAGCAATTTGACACTGAGGTGAATAGAGATTAAGCAAGGTTCCTCTAAAATCTTAAATGTGTGCTTCTTAGAATTACAATTACCGAAACAAAAATTAAAAATGGATAAAGTTGCTCTACAAATATTGAGTCTGGAGTTAAAGAAAATTAGGTTTCTAACTGTTGGGCTTTGCGTGAACTGTTCCCGATTTGTGAGTTGGAACAAGTTTTCTTTTTGAAATGATTTTGATGTTATTGTCCTCTTCATTGTGAATTTAATACAAACAACAATACAGGTATTGGTTTTTCAAAATACGGGACTGTTGCATGCACAGCCTTTGAATCTCTGAAATACTTATTGGAAATACAGTTTTGGATATCACACATTCCAGATACTGCACAATACACATACATACAACTTGCTATAGGTGGTCCTCAACTTATAATCTTTCATTTAGTGACGGTTCAAAGTTACAACAGCACTGAAAAAAGTGACTTATGACCGTTTTTCACATTTACAACTGCTAGAGCAGGGGTGTCAAACTCAAGGCCCGGGGGCTGGATACAGCCCACAGGGTGCTTAGATCTGGCCCATAAGGCCGCCCTGGAAACAGCAAAGGACTGGCCTATGGTGCCTCTGCCAGCAGAAACGGAGCTCGGGAGGGCTGCATGCCTCCTGAGCTCCGTTTTCAGTGGCAGAGGGTTGTAGGAGGCCGTCGCAGCCGAAAACAGAGCTCAGGAGCCCGTTTTTTCTGGCAGAGCTCTCGGGCCACCACAGGTTCCCCAACACGAGTGATGTCTAGCTGGCCATGCCCACCCTGGCCACACCCACCCTGGCCACAGCATAATACCTGGAAATCGGGAAAAAAATCCAACGGAAGAAAAACTGATTAATAATAATCTTTGAAGCTAGACAGGTTAACATAGTTTTTAAAAGATAAAGGGGAAACTGAATTTTTTGAAATATGGGATCTATGGTACAAGTGGTTAGGTAATAGACAGCAGAGGGTTGAAAAGAAAAGAAGTTAGGAAAATATTGTAAATTGTTAAAAGTGGTATATATGGATATAACTGAGATTTTAGAGATGTGTATGCTTAATAGTTTGTATGTTTTGGAAGATCTATCCTGCCAACCCTGCAAAATGGTAATGTTGTAAAAGAAAAAGAAAAAAATAGCTTAATTAGGGAACCACCAAGAACAGGGGGTGTCAAACTCAAGATCTGGGGGCCAGATCCGGCCCACAGGGTGCTTAGATCTGGCCCTCAGGCCCGCCCTGGAAACAGTGAAGGACTGGGCCACAGTGCCTCTGCCAGTGAAAATGGAGTTCAGGGAGGCAGGAGGCTGTCACAACTGAAAACAGCTGAACACGGAGCACAGGTGGGCCGTGTGCGGCCTTCTCAAGCTCTGTTTTTGCTGGTAGAAGGCTGCAGGAGACCATCATGGCCGAAAATGGAGCCTCAATGAGTGACATCGAGCTGGCCGTGACCCGCTGGCCATGTCCCCTGGCCCCCCAAGGTCAAACACAACCCTGATGTAGCCTTCAATAAAATAGAGTTTGACACCCCTGACCAAGAACATCAACAGGGCAAACCACTTGTATATAACAGAGAGCAAACCCCACCCCTTTCTAGCACTGATGAAGTTTCCTAGTTGAGTAATGAGCCAATTGGAAGAAAACAACCAAGCTCAGAGAACACCAAGGAATAGTCACCACGGTCCAGATTAATCTCAACTGGATTTTTAAAAAAAGAAGGGTTGGGAGATAGAAAGTTGGATCTTTTGCAAAAAAAAAACCCAAACTAAGCACCAGAACAATCTTTCCCCAAATCATTATTTATTTATTAAATTTATACCACTCCACTCCTGCTTACATAAGAACTTAAGTCTTGATGATAGTTGAAATAAATACAAAATAGAAAGGATAATAAAAAGAAATGTATTTTTTTTTTACTATGGTATTTCCCTAAGTACTGGGAGAGAAGTGGGTGGAGAGGCTGTTTATACGTTTCTCTGATGAAAGTGATCTACAGTCTGGGAGCCATAAGAGAAGCCCTCTCCTACATACCAGATAATCAAGTTTTTGATAGGAGGAACATTTTGTAAGTGCCTCTTGTGCTGATCCTAATAATCAAGCAGGTTCATAATGGGAGAAAAACTGTGCTTTAGGTGATCATTTCTAAGCTTTTTAGGATCAATATCCACCACCTTAAGTAGTGTCTCTTAGATAATAGATTCTTTGGTATAAGCATTATGTGATTTTGCACAATTTAACAACTTGACTGCTGCATTTTGTACCAGTTACAATTTCAAGGCCTTCTTCTATGGACAGAGATATTCAGGAACGAGAATGGGTTATAATCAAAGGATAAGGCACTGCCACGTTGATTGGCACATTAGTTGTACAAATGCATTCCTCAGCGCATACATCATCTGTGAATCAATATCTGGGGGTTACAAGCACACATAAATCTAATCGGGACAGCAAAAGTCTAGCTAGAATTATAGCACGTTGGTGTCCTTCTGGTTTCTATTCCAGTGAGTTAGGGGGGAGTCAGCTTCTTTTTCACATTTTCTCCATTTCTTGGGTTTTAATTTGTTTTTGCAACCATTTTCTCTGCTTTGCTTCTCCAAGGTCATCTTCTTGGCTCTCTACACACTCTCATATTTCAACAGAATTCACAATTAAAATGGAACCAGAAGAACAATTTCATCCCAATACATAAGAAGCAGCTATCGTGTTCCTGATCGCCTTACCACAGAATGGTATTCTTGAGACTAGCCTATAATTACAGAGCTCTTTCATATAAGATAACTTGCCCAGCCTAGTATCTTTCAGATACACTGGACTGCTCTGGTCTCTGGAACTAATGGGAGTTGTAATTCAACACATCTGGACGCAGCCAGACTTGAGAAAGATAAGGATAATACTGCCACTTCTACTTAAGACTGATATCTCGGTCTCTCTAGCAAAATGTTCCACCTTAATGAGTGGGCACTTTCCCCCCCTAGCAGCTTAGATAAATGAGAGACTTCCCCACGAAGTATTTGAAGTAACCAACCAAGTGGGCTAAATTCAGGAAAATGTTTTCAAGAGTTCTTCTGTCTTCAAAAGAGAATTGTTCCCTGGAGGGTACTACTACATCGCTTAATTCACTCTCTCTGTATAAATGCTTGAAATGATACAAACTTCCCTGGAAAGATTAGTCCTGAAGTATCATTAAGTTTTTCAACTTATATTTTTATTGTGATAATTTGGGGATTCGTGAAGCAACTTATTGAAATCCAAGTGCAGTAAATCACTATGGCCAGATGGTATTCATAAGGGGGGGTTGGGAAGAAATAAAGTGTAAAACAGGAAGGAGAGTGGCAATAATAAATCATTTTTTAAAAAAAAAAAAACAGCTGTTTCTTTAAAAACCGGAATGCCTAGCCGGTGCCTCCATTGCTTTATTTATTTTTTAAAAGCGCAATTTTAAAAATGACAGCTTTATGAGTCTGTTATCTATTCCTAGCAAAACCTTAAAGGAAAGAAAATCATTTGAAGCATACAAAATTATCTTTTTAAAAATAAAAAATATGAATTTAAATCATTAGCCGATAGTCTTGTGTGTTTGCTTGAATTTCTTCCCTTATTGGAATGAAAAACTGTCTTTTTGGAAGTTGCTCTTTATATTATGGCCTGGATACCATAGAAATGGATCTTCTCATAGATCACTTTGGACATTCATTTAGTACTCTGGGAACACACATAATGTTTGGAATGTTGAGGGTTGCAGTAGGTAAGTAGGAACAGCAAAGAGGGCAGGACTGTGATTTTCCATCTTTTCACTGCCCATCCCAGGGTTCTTTTTCTGTTGTTGTTGTTAGTTGCGAAGTTATGTCCGACCCATCGTGATCCCATGGACAATGTTCCTCTAGGCCTTCCTGTCCTCTACCATCCCCCGAAGTCCATTTAAGCTCACACCAACTGCTTCAATGACTCCATCCAGCCACCTCATTCTCTGTCGTCCCTTCTTTTGCCCTCAATTGCTCCCAGCATTAGGCTCTTCTCAAGGGAGTCCTTCCTTCTCATGAGGTAGCCAAAGTATTTCAGTTTCATCTTCAGGATCTGGCCTTCTAAAGATCTGGATCTTTTTCTGTAGTAAGCCTATTTTTTAGAATTTAAAGTACAGGCTCTATCTGTTTCCTGCCTTAAAATGGTAGTTACTCATCAAGAGTCAGAAGACTTAAGGAAAAAAATAGCAGTGTTTGCATATCCCCTCTCCTCCCCATAATTAAAGTCAGATGTAAGTGGTAGGGGTGCAATGGTCTAGTGGCTTAAAGACACTGGATTTGTCGGCCAGAGATAATCAGTACTCTGACGTTTTGAGCCCATAACACCATGTGGCAAAGTGAGCTCCCATTATTTACCCCTAGCTCCTGTCCACTTAACAGTTTGAAAGCATGTAGAAATTATCATCTTCATTTAACAACCCCCTAATCCCTTGCGGGGTGGAGTCTGGGCTACTGAATGGACCTAGCAGAGTGTTTTAATGGCCGGATGCCCTTCCTGTCACCAATACAGAGTTTTGTTCCACAGATATATTCTCAGTGTGCCCAGAGAGAAATACATCTGTCTCTACCTAAGATTGAACCAGCCTCTTGAGAGTGAGGCAAGAACTCCACCTCTAACCCCTGCAGCACTCCCTGTAAAAATGCAAGTAGATAAATAAGCATCATTCCGGTGGGAAAAACTAGCAACATTCCATGAGGAAGTGAGATCCGGCATTGGACCTGCCCAGATGTGTGGCAAGCTCAGTGGAAAAAAGCCCAGATGACCCAACAAAGCTGAGCTGCAAAAATCTGCCACCAGATGGCAGGAAAGAGTTCTGTTTTTTTTTGCTGCCCACTAGTGGTTGTTGATACAAATGCAACTAAAACCTAAAGGCCTTGAATTAATGAATAAAATTATTAGCTGCTATAATCAGGATGGCTAGATGCTATATCTGAGATCAAAAGCAACATTACTTTTAAACCTCTAAATAAAAACAGTAGCAGAAGGTTTATGTTTTGGCTTCTGAGTCTGCTTCTGCTTGTTTGCAGCATTGTCTGAATAAGCAGATTAGATTTAATGAGTTAACAACTTTGCTGGACAATTACAAAGTCCTCAGGGCAGATCAGGATAAACTTGATAGCAATACAATTTATACAGTAAGATCGTAAACTATTTCTTGAATCCACTTAGTTGGTAAACAATGGGGAATAAAGCTCTTTAATTAGGTCTGCAACCTTAGTTTGTTTTAAGTTAATAGGAAAAAATCAACTCTTTAGATGTTTGTGATGTACTGGCACTTTCCCAGTTGTGATTGTCCACACTAAACACAAGATATTGGACTCAATGGACTGATCTAGTAGAACACTACATAAAAGTATGTATGAGTCCCACATATTGTGGCACAGACTTTGAATGTTTTATCTTAGAAGAAGTAAGTCAGTTCAGGTAGGGGATGAAAAATCTGGAAAAGCATTTCATAAAAATTCCATCTTAATTAACTCTATAACTGGGACTTTACTATTCACACTATAACTGTGAAATGACTATTACATTTTTCAAGATTCTGCATTTATCCTCAATATTATAGGTATCTTACTAAAATCCATGCCATACTTGCGTCTTTGATCTTGCCAACTGTATGGGATTTTAGAGTAATTTACCTAAAATGAATGTTATTAAGAAAAGACATATTTAACAAAATAAGTATCTCTTATACTTTTCTGTATATTTGTCTAATACATACTCAGTGAAAAAAAACTACATAACTGCACAGCTCACCAATAAATAGATGGATATAGCCAAAGATCCTGTCCTGGGTTTTCTGGCAGTAAAATTGCATCCAATATATGGGGATTGTGATGAGATTACTAGGAATGTCGGGTTTTGAGGAAGTGAACCCATAAAGGTTAAGGAATATGAATACATTAGAATGCATAACAATGAAGTAGAAGCACCATAGGCTTGTACAAAATAAAGACAAATATATATGAGATGAAAGCCCAAAGTCAGCTTCTTGTGACTATATAAGAGTTGCAGTGGTGCAGTGGTTAGAGTGCAGTACTGCAGGCTACTTCTGCTAACTGCCAGCTGCCAGCAGTTCAGCAATTTGAATCTCAACAGGCTCAAGGTTGACTCAGCCTTCCATCCTTCCGAGTTGGGTAAAATGAGGACCCAGATTGTTGGTGGCAATATGCTGACTCTGTAAACCGCTTAGAGAGGGCTGTAAAGCACTGTGAAGCGGTATATAAGTCTAAGTGCTATTACTATATGGACACAGATACATCTTTTTCTTGGTAACAATAGAGAGTTATTGTGTTTTCAGCTTTCTAGTCTACATTGTAGCCTTGATATTTCCTATAGCTCTCCACGAATGTAGTTCCCAAACCTAGACTGGAATGATAATTTGTAGAGACTTAGTGAGACAAAATTTTGCCATAAAAGAGAAACCCAGGAACTTTGTGAGAGAATAGCAGAGGTCCATCAGTCTAGCTGTGACCATCTCTCTCATGAATATCATCTCTAATACATTTATCTCATAACTAGTTACTTTTCTGGTAGAGACAGCAAGTTTCAATAGGTTCTGGTTCGGTTTGGCAGGTGGTAATAATACAGGGTCTCCACAAATCTTGGTGGAGGTTATTGATATGGAAAAAGAGTGAGAAGAAAGTAAATGAAGAATAAAAGAAATGGAGCAACACCTTCCTACTTCTCTTGGAATGTATAAGAAGCAACATCAGCTACATGGGTTTAGAAGTTTAGAAAAGAACTCTATGATAGCAGTGTTCCAATAAACATTGTTCCAGTGCTCATAGGCTGTGTAGGCCTGGATAGGAAGGTACTATTTCTGATTGTGTCCTACGAAGACTGAATGGCTGTGGATATTAGGACACTCGAATCTGGCACTCTTCGCATATTTCCATTCCAACTAATATATACCATTTTTAAGAAATAGACACCATCCATGTATATCCAATGCACAATTCCTCCCTCAGCTTCTTCTTCCATAGTTCCAAAGCAAAAGTCTCACTCTGAAAATTAAATTATTGTAACACCGCACACACAAAAAGGAGAAAAGAAATGCTCTTTTCATCTTTTGCTTAATCAACTTCAAATTAACAAGGAACAATTCCAAAATGTAAAAAAAATGAAGACACAAGATTAAAAATTGCAGGTGTAACCAGGAATACAAAAGAGAAAGTATGAGGTAGGTATTCTGAACTTGTCTTTCTTTTTTTAAAAAAAAAATGTTATTAACTTAATTTTTCTCCTAGGAGATCAGAGTTGCAGTCACATCAGGCTCATTATCCTATTTTGGAGTCATAATAGCTTGGTAAAGAATGTTAACTGTTTGTGTTGTTGTTCAGATGTTATCCTGTATAGAAATAGGTATGCTAATTTACTAACATTACCATGTCTCCTAATAGCCTTCAACAGTCTAGTATTTATTTCAACAAACATCTTGAGGTCATACTGGGAATCGTTTGTCAAATGTGACAAGACTATCTAGAGGAAGCTTTAAAATGCCCAAATAAAATAAGTCTGTGCTAGAAAAAGAATGTATTCCTTAAGGCATTCTCTTTTTACATGTTCACATACTAAGTTGCCATAAGCAGATTGCTTAGAAAGCCTGGTGGACATATTTGGAATTTTGAAAACATGCTATGACCACACTTATGGGTTCTGCTGAAAAGATGGAGACTATAAATTCATAGAACCATAGGGTGTAGAGATTCTCAGTCATCCAGGTCATGGTTGTCCCAAAGGTGCTTTTTCAGGAGGCAACTGGACTTTCTTGTTTTTTTTTTCTTTTGAAGACATTTCGCTTCTCATCCAAGAAGTTTCTTCAGCTCTGACAGGATCCTTCCATTCCCCAGTATCCTGTCAGAACTTCTTGGATGAGAAGCAAAACATCTTCAAAAGAAAAAACAAGTAAGTCCAGTTGCCTTTTGAAAAAGCACCTTTGGGACATAGAACCATAGGATTGGAAGGAACCTTGTGGGGGGGGGGTCTCTTGTGGTCTCACCCCTCTCCAGAAAAGGAATCTATAGTTTCAAAAGTTGCTTCTTCAATATTTGTCATTAGCCAATCAGAAAGCAAACAGGTGCAGAGATGGCAAAACTGAGTACTTTGAGGAAAGATAAAAGTTTATGTAGTTTTATTTCTACATGGAGATCACTTATGGACTTCTTGCTCAAGAAAGGTAAAAATGAAAATTTGATTTTATGATTTGATACTGGTAATTAGATTTGTTATAGAAATTCATTATAGAAATATGAATTTTCATTTCATTATGGGTAATGAAAGGGAGATTTTTTTTCAATTTTATAGCAATAGCACTTAGACTTATATACTGCTTTACAGTGCTTTACAGTGCTTTACAGCCCTTTCTAAGCAGTTTACAGAGTCAGTATATTGCCCCCAACAATCATGGTTCTCATTTTACCCACCTCAGAAGGATGGAAGGCTGAATCACTCTTGAGCCTGGTGAGATTTGAACTGCCGAATTGCAGGTAGCCAGCAGTCAGCAGAAGTAGCCTGCAGTACTGCACTCTAACCACTGCGCCCCCATGGCTTATGTTTAAATTTTGAATAGGTGTCTATTTTGCTACATAGTTTTAGGGAGTTTTTTTATTCTTTAGTTGATATATTGTTTATATGATGTTTTTGTTTTAATTTAGAGTTACTTTATTATATGCTTATACAAAAATCATTGTACAGAAATCATTCTTTTTGTATCTCTTTTTATTTTCTTTTTCTTTTTTTCTTTTTCGATTATTTTTTATCTTTTTCCTTCCTTTCCTCCCTTTGAACTTTTAACCATTTTTTTGTTAATTTTTATTTTGTCTTTCTTTCAAACTTCATAAAATTGGTTTTAAAACATAAAGAGAAAGCAAACAAATAGGGTGAATCCCGTTCAACTCTTCCTATATTGTCTATCTGCCATTCCTCTTCACCATTGAATAATCAGCTGAAGGTTCGTGCTTTGCTTTGCAACATATAAGTGTCCTGAGTTTTGCTTTTTAATTTTAAAAAAGGATATTTAAAAAATATTAAATGCAAATAGGGCAAGGAGATTAGTCTAACATATTATCTAGCCTTGCCATAAATTCTGTTTCATAGATGGAGAAATGGGCCATTGAATATTGTCCAATGAAAAATTAAAATCTCTCTCAGTAAAATGTTCTCTGAGTTAATATTAAATTGTTCTATGACACTAATAATGCTATAACTCAAATCATTATGGTATCTTGGTTAATGATGGAACTCATGTTTAAACCCAATTCAGCCAATGAAACTTCTTACTATCCTTTCAAATTCTTGGAGTAAATTCTCCAAGATTGAAATTCTCCAAGAATTGAAAAATGGGATATAAACAATTATACCCATATAATAAATTTAAAAAAAAAACCTTTGTAGATTTTCTGGAATGGGCATGGATATTCCCATACCTAACTTATGGAGTCCTGACAATAGGATCACCACTGTAGGCATTTTGCAGACTCAGAGTTAATAGACAATGAAACAGCTCTCTCAGGTTGTAACATGGAATAAACAGGTAAAAAACTTCTCTCCAATCTGCTTGCTGGAATGGCCAGTTGCCCCAATGTCTTCATAAGAAATCACCCTAGAAATCGTTGGAGCATGCTTGGTAGTTTCTGGTATAGCTGGCTGTTCAATGTATTGCCCTAATCTATACTCCAGAAAGATCTATATGGTCAGTTTCCTGCTTCTGACAGCAACAATGCCTTCTTGACAGGGGTTTCTCAAAGTGAGACCATGTTGAGTAAATAGCAGTAGAAATAGCACTGTATTTATATACTGCCTATCAGGGTCTGCAACCCTCTCTAAGTGGTTTACAATGTCAACATATTGCCCTCAACAATCTGGGTTCTCATTTTACCTACCTCAGAAGGATGGAATGCTGAGTTGACCTTGAGCCTGGTGGGATTCGAACTGCTAAATTGCAGGCAGCTGGGAGCTGAATAC
>JANHJO010004178.1:20021-30581 GCA_032468235.1 Pseudoxyrhopus heterurus
GAGGACAGGAAGGCCTGGAGGAACGTTGTCCATGGGGTCACGATGGGTCGGACATGACTTCGCAACTAACAACAACACAATTTTTACAATGACTATGATAATGATCTATCACTTTTGTTGTAGGTACACTGAGAGCGTATTTACCGGAGATAAATTCCTTGTGTGTCTAATCACACTTGGCCAATAAAAAATTCTATTTCTACATGATTTGCGCAGAATCTGCAAAGGCTGCACAAGAAGGGGTGTATTCTTGTGCAGCCTCTGGTGTCTCTGAAAATTGTGTGAGAATGGGGGTGTGACTTTGTGCATTTTTGGAAGCTGCAGAGGCCGTGGAAGAATATTTTTTGCTACAAGAATAAAGGCCTTCTGAGACCTGGAAAACCTTTGGGTAGGCTGCAGGGTCCTGTTGATAGAAAGAGAACATTGCTTAAAGGTAAGCAGTACACAGCAGATCCTGGGGGTCTGAGCCATGGAGGAAATCACACCATTCCTCAAGGCTCATGTGTCTTGGGGAACAGCACAAGTCGGCCTTTCTGAGTGGTAGTGATGGCACTACCTGACTTCAGGCCCAGCCTTGGTGATGCCACCAAGTGCAACTGTTAAAAGTGGCCTAGATGAGGTGGGAGACAGAATTGTTCATCTTCTATTGGGAGTGGGGGTGACAGTTCTGCAGAGTAAAATTTAGCATTTTTTGAATGTTTGATATGGTGAGCCCTAAAAGTTCTCCATGGATGGATGGATGGATGATGGACATATGAAAGAGAGAGAGAGCAACATTCAGGTACAAAAAAATTAACCTTGTTGAATTTTGGATTATTCTAGACTCATGAATTGTAGAGTCTGGATGTTACGTAGTTTTAAGGTGGAAAACCTTTGAGAAATCAAGTCAGCAATCCTAAATTTATCTAGCAGTCCTTTCAACATTTCTTTTTCCCCAAATAGATCATAACTTTCCTCATTCTTGGAAAGTAACTGGGCAATACAGTTATCTTAGAAACAAAATCAGAGCGTAATTGGCGAAAACAAAACTAAAAAAGAACTTGTGCTTCTGAGCTTCTGAATGATAATTAGGAACTTTTTTTGACATCATTAGTACATTCTAAATACAACCCTTAGTAGCACATGGGGAAATGAGAGCTGTACAAGTAGGCAACACCCCAGCTGTGTACATTTTTAGCCTAGCAATTCTAGCATTTACTTCCTCTATGGAGTCTCAATTAGCTAGCAAACATTGAAGTTCACATTCCATCCAACTGGTATTTTGAACAAAAGCTGCTAATATGGCGTTTCTCAACCTGCAGAAGCGAACCGTACTTCCAAACTATGAAGCTTCATTTCTGCCAGTTGGCCATCGATGTAATGAAGTACAATTCCTTTCACTTCAGCCAACACTCATGCTTATCGATAATAATAGGAAGAGTATACCTACAATAAAGAGTGAAGAATGTGGTTTTTTTCACTTTTTTTTTTTTGCTATCTCCTAGGCTGCAAAGCATTTCTTGCTTCCGGAAATTAATGTTGCTTCGCCAAAGGAAGCAAGACAGAATCTTCTCACTCTCTTTAAAGTACTCAACATGAAGAATGTTGATATTAAGGGTCTTTTTTATCGCAGCACAGTAGGAACTGTTGTCCCTTTTCATCACATCTTACGGTATTAGAAAAAAATAAAATAGGTTTGAGGTCTTGTACTGGTAGTCCTCGATTTATGACCACAATTGAACCCAAAATTTCTATTTCTAAGTGAAATGTTTGTTAAGTGAACTTTGCCCCCATTTTATTACCTTTCTTGCCTCAGTTGTTACATGTATCACTGCAGTTGTTAAGTCAGTCACATGGTTGTTAAATGAATCTGGCTTCCCCATTGATTCTGCTTGTCAGAAGGTCGCAAAAGGGGATCAAAGGACCTTGGGACACAGCAAAGGTCATAAATATGAACCAATTGCCAAGCGTCTGAATTTTGATCACATGATCATGGGGACGCTGTAAAAGTCCTAACTATGAAAAATTGTCATAAGTCCCTTTTTTTTAGTGCCATCGTAAGTTTGAACAGTCATTAAATGAACTGTTATAAGTCAAGGACTATCGGTATGCTGTGGGTCTTCAGATATGCCTCTTCTTGTACTTCATTGCTCTCCCAGTCCTGCTTTGAACATTGGTGTATATCAGGATTCTATTTCACATTCTGTGCTTTTCTCAGATATTGGTCAAAGCTTTTGTTGACTTAATCCTGAAGATGTCAGGTTGGGAAGTGGACATATTAAGGATCTGATCATGCAACCCAGAGTGATAAGGGAGGATTTTCTTGGCTGCAGTCACTTCATTCTGAAGGATTCAACCGATTAACATCAATGTGACCCTTACAAGTAGCTGCAAGTGGCCATTTTAATAGATAGCAGGCAAATACTGCACCCATTCTCATTCAACATCCGAGCACATCTTCTGAATCATGATCAAAACCTAGAAAACTCTATTTTCTGTCTTCCAGAACTAAGCAGGACTCATTCCTGGATTAACTTCTTCTTCCAAACACATTTGTACTGCTTTCTATTCATGCCATCTAGTTCTTCTGTCAGATTCTGTTGCTGAGTCAGCTTTACTTCCTTCTTTGTTTGCTCATTTTTTGCCAGAGAATATGTTCCTTGTTAGCAAGGGACAGCCTTTTCACAATTAATATGGACCAAAGTTTAATGATTCTCTATTTCTTTGCTCTCCCCTCTGACTATACTTGTCAAAACTGGTGAGACTTCCTTTCTCCATTAGCTTTCTACTGACAGGTAAATGTGTTTTCTTTATAGCAAATTTGTCTCAACCACGTACAGTTTGGATGTTGAAGTGATATTATGCTGCTTTTCTATCAATGTCTTTTTAATAGGACTTCATTGCATTTTAATTGTCTTTTTGATTTATTGATTTCATTTTCAATGTTTTGTCAACAACTTTTTATTTTTAAAGTGTTACTCAAAAATGTCATTTGTCATATTATTATATATTTTCTCCCCATCCGATGGAATCGCTTCTGATTTATAACTTGATAGATTCCTAATCTCATTTTATTTTTCTACCTTTACTTTCAAGGGTAGAATGACCTACACAAGTTAGCAAAAATTAATCTAATTGCATGTAGATCTCCACAATGAATGTTGCTTCCCCAGGCAATGTTCACCCAAGATTCTAAGATCTAATTTGCTTAATCATGATTTACTGAATAAATTACAAATGTTAGGTTTGCACAAAATACTAAGAAACAAAAAAGCAAGCCACATAATGCTTACAATATTGTATGAATCTATAGAATTCATAGAATAATGGGATAAATTCACTCAGTGGCGCCATTTGTCAGAAGGGGATGCCTAATAATTTAGGATTGCCTTTGAAAAATGCAATAGTTTCAGCACATAGCCAGCAGGAAATGTTTGTCAGGCAGGAATGAAGTGCCAGTCCTATGTAAGTTAACCTGTCAGTGTATAAACTGCACACTGCTCTTACTGTATTTTGTCATTTCCTTTGCCTCCCTTATTATTTCATCACTAACACTACAAAGTAGGGAGAACATATTTAAGAGACAATATGGAAAATAATTGTCTTTGAATTAATTTTTAAAGTTTTTTTTTTAAAAAATATGTTTATATGAATTGACTGAAATTTTGTTTTCTTTTACAACTCAAATTACTGCGGGCCTATGAGCTTATCTTAGTTCAGGATATAATGCTTATTTATTTATTTGTTAAATGTATACACTCATCTCACTATCAAGCAATTTCAGGAGGTTTACAATCATCATAAAAAAACAAGAGTGCAAAATATTATAACATAAATATCAGCTGAACAGAGATTAAATAATTTGAAAACCCAGAATACTACCGGAGGAAGTGGGATCTTCTTAGTCTTCTAACCACCCTTACCATGAAATGCTCCCACTAGGATCCTAAGTCAGTCAGCAGAGGCAAGTTTTAAGGCTCTTGTGGAAGGTCATGGTAGGGGCAGATCTCACTTTGAGGTGCTAGGAAAAAGAATTCCTTGATCAATGGGGCCTGCAGTGAGTCCTTTTAACAGAGCAAGAGGCGTGGGCCAATCCTCCACTTGGGGAGAAATGTTGGAGTGGTATTAGGATGTTAGCACTATATTAGGATGCTTTGGTGATTAACTTTATATTAGTAAGTTAGCTTTATACTAGTAAGTTAGTGGTACTATATAATCTTAATGAGAGGGTCATTAATGTGCACATGCTGAGACAGAAGTGAAAATTGTGAAAAAAATGATCTGCAGTGGAATGAAGAATAGAAAGGAGACAGAAGTTCTGGAATCTCTGGTTGGCTTCTCCACCAAACTGTGCCATGGAGGATTGGAAGGAGGATGAGCTACGGTTGCAGGGTCATGTTGTGGTAAAAGAGAAGTGTCAGGTACCATGCCACTGGAGGAGTGGATTAAGTGGTGGGTGTGCTGTTGCCATTATGAACTTGTGTATCTGTGGCAGACAGAAGTGGAAGAGAAATTGTGGTGTCTCATCATACATTTCTCGTCTATCAGTTCTCATCATACATTCTCCTAGAAGCTACAATAGAGGAGAGGAAGTCTCCCAAGAAGCTGTTTTGTGTCTGTAGGCAATTTAGAGTGGAAGGGGCCCAGTTTGTAATAATAGCATTTTGTGATATTGTATATGATTTATTTAGAAAAAATAAATGCATTTTGCATAGATGAGATTTTATTGCATTTACCACAGTAAACTACAAGAAATGTCTATATTTATCAGGAGGTTTTGAGTGTGCTTGAATGGGTGGGTGATCAGTTAGGCAGGGAATCTTCCCTTCTGATCTTTGCTGCTCTTAATCTATAGATTCAACTAGTAAGTGCTCATTTGTTACATACAGTGTAAACTAGTTCACTTCTTAGCTATAGCTACCTACTTTGAACTGCAAAAATGTGAATATCCACCTTATGGTAGCAAAGAGATAGAGAAAACTCTAACTTTCTGCTGCTCAAATAGTGATCATTCAGATTTTAGTAGTCCAAAACTGGCACCAATATCTTAGGTTTGGGAAAGAAGAGCTATTTCTTAAGATATTTATTGGGATTCCTTTTCACTGAACTTCTAAAAGGTAAAGATCGTGTCAGTCAAGTATTTTGGTGAGAAGAGAATGCTAGATACTTCTAATTCTTTGCAGAGGATCACTCTGGTTTGACTGAAATAAAAAAGATGAATAATTTACTTGGAACCGAAGACAGTCTTTCTTTCACTACACAGGCCATAAATGTAAGGGCTTTCTTTCATTTGGTTTAAATAGACTTTCATCAGAAATTAGAAGCTACATTAATGCTTGAAATCTTTAGATGTTTACTGGAAAACTGAGAAAAGGTATCTATGTACATCATTCTGGTAGGATGTTCTTAAAAAAAAAAAACCAAAGAGATTTCACCGTAAAATAAAAAGTTAAGATCATATTTTATGGGGATGACAATCTTGCTTAATGAGTGACCTGAGATGTTAAATTAGTGTAACTGTTAAATCATTTGAAATATGGCTTCAATAAAAATAAATCAGAAGCCTTTATAAGTGAGATGTACAGACTCTCTTGACAGTGATCTGTTTACATTTTGTAAAGCATCTAAGAAATGTATAAATCTGGAACTCAGAAAGCTTCAGTGCAACCTTGTACTGCAAACATCTTTCGATTATTTCAAGAGAAATTTACATAGTATAGTTAACATGTATGACAACCTCAGCATTATCAACCTTTGTTTAAAGACATGTCTTTTTTTAAAAAAAAATCAACATAATCAATGGATTACTTAACAAAGGGAGTCAAATATTTGTACGAAAATTAATCAGTCAGTTAAATATTTTATTAATTGTTAATAGGTGTCACAGAAGAGTGTCAGAGTACATGGGTTTTTGAGATAAAGGGAATTTTTAATTTTAATATTTTAATTTTAATATTTTTCTTATTTTAATCATTAGCTTATAACTAGAACCAGTGAATCTTATAGTGTTAGACTATGAAAAAAAATATTTATTATTCCCTAATGGAAAAAAAAAATCCTGAATGAATACAAAGACATTGAAGGATAAACAAACCTCCATACAAATACATTCAAACTGGAAACCAGAACACATTTACACTGAAGGACAGATTGATTTATTGACAGGTACAATATTGGAGACTGAAAATGGCAACCTGGAGTGGAGGTGGGGTGGGATTTAAAACCCTCTTCATAGCTTAATGCAAATTACCATCTTCATATATTTGGTTACTTTTCAACTACATTTAATTCGTAGCAATACAATAAGGCATTGCAGTCGATATGATGATAAGGTTAATCTTACCAGTCAGGTTAATTCATATGCATATTAAAGTATATGATGAAGAATGTTTAAAATGACTTCATAGTTTTCTATACAAATGAGCTTTTTGGTTTTTTTTTTACTTAAAACAAAAACCTTAGGAATCTGCAGTTAAATTATTGTTTTAGCTTAACTGTTATCTGAAAAACCTTGGTTCCCCTTGGGCTGCTGTTAACAAATCTTTACAGTTATGTAAGACTACCTTTTGATAAAGAAGTGATTACACCCTGTAGAGTTTCAAGAGAGTCTATAGAGGTATTAGAAATAAGTTCCAACTTTGCTGAGATTCCATATAAAGCCTTTTCAATTTCTGCTACACCCAGCCTGGGGAATAAAAGTCTTAAAAATTTATGGAAACTGTTCGGATTGCCATAAGTACAAAAAGAAGTACCTCTGGCTAGGAGAGGCCTCTATCAGCTACAGTTTTCACGGTGCCTTGTATGCCAAACTGTGTAAAATGTACGGAACTGCATTTTAACTCCTGAGTTACATAGATACATTAGCCCGCTATCTTATTCATAAAGTGTGTCTCCAGAGCACAATCTAAATAGAGGAAGACCCTGCGTTTAAGGATAAAATCAGTCAACATTTTCTTTGCTATGGTGGTCTTTCCAATAGTAATCCTCCATGCGGTCTGAAAAAAATGCACACAATGCCTAACCAATAATCAATTCTGTGTGATGTGTGAGAAGCTCATTTGTAAATATTAAATCAATGCTTCCAAGCATAGTCTGGCTGCAGGCCATGTTGGTTCACTCAGAGCCACACAGTATAACTTAGAAATAGGACAACAGGAATACATGAATCGAGCCTCTTGATGTACAAAGGGGACATACTGTGCTGGCAGTTCAAAACTGTGACCCCCCCTCCCTTTGTTTGTGTATATGAGTTTGTGAGAAAGATGGACTATTTTACTAGTGACTTTGGGACCATTGGTTATCTGTCTGGAAGTCTCTGTGGCATTTTACACATTTCCGATATTGATCTTCGCTCTGGCAGATGCTTTCCCATAGTAATCTATAGGAGAAAGCAGCACTTGATTCAAGTCTTCAGCCTGGTATGTTGCAGCCAAAATTATAAAGCAGTTGGCTACCATATCAGCATGTCAAGTTCTACCAGTAATATCAGATGATTCCCAAAGATGTGCTTCATAGTAGTGGTCTCCCACCTTTGCAGCTTGGTGGCCTGGTTGTGGTGGGGGGAGAGGAGAACTGGGCTGTGTGAGTGGTGGGCAGGTGCGCAGCTGTGCAGCTCAACTTGCGTGAATGGTGGGCCGGTGCACATGTGCACAAACACCCACTGGCCTGCTGCTTGCACAAGTTGAGATGCATATGCACACATGCTTCAGCCATCCACTCGCATTGCCCAATTCCAAATAAACCACAGCCTGGTAGTGGGCTGTGGTCCAGGGGTTGGAGACTCCTGCTTTATACCATGCTACAATAATTTTGGAAATAATAATTATCTTGCAGTAGAGCATAACTAAAAGCAGCACGGAAGATGGACGTTTCAGCCAAAGTTCAGAACCGTCAGATCCCTAAAGTGATACTGCCATTCAATTGGGAGAAGGGGGGGGGAATCGATTGTGATTCTTTCTTATTGTATTTGACAACTGCTATTTTATAACCTTTATCCTGGTGTCTGAGCGCCCTGTGTTTTCTCACCTTTTGGGGAATGTATTAGGGAGGAGGGCCATGTGGGTTGTTTCACTCTGAAAGCCGTTAGAAGATGGCCACGAGAATGCTTGCTTATCTAGTTCTCAAGGCAGCCGATACAATAACATCTTCACACCTGTTGACTGGCTGAATCCACATCTGATTGGAGGGTTATCTAATGCCTTAAGTCTAACTGTTTTGCCTAAGAGAATTCAGAGTCTGCTTTGGCTTTGTTGTGTTTTCACTTCTGCTCAATAAAAGGTTCCTTTTGAAATACCCAGTTTCAAGAGCTTTTATTTTCTTGAGTTAGAAGGAGAGGCAGATCCTTACAGGAACATTCTTTTCCTCCAAGCAACATCTCCATATGCATATTATGAGCCAGCAAAAATAATAACAGTTTTTGCAAAGGTTGGAGCCCTGGCATTTAGCTTGAACAATTTGAGCTGGAGTTATGGCATGCTTGATTCTAATTTAGGAACCACCTCCCTCGATTGGGAAGTTGGTGTGCTCAGTTGTTCAAAAGCAATCAAACCAACCTAGAACTAAGGAGAAACTTCCTGACAGGGAGAACCATTAATGACTGGAGTGGCTTTCTTTTGGAAGGTGTGGGTTCTCCAATACTGAAAGACTTTTACGAAGAGATTGGACACCCATTTGTCTGAAATGGTATAGGATCTCCCAGCTGAGCAGCGGGTTGGACTAGAAGACTTCCAAGGTCCCTTCCAACTCTGTTATTCTGTTGTTTTACCAAGCTTGGTAATATGCTTGGCTAAGAAACAATTGTGGGTTTTTTTGCTGATAGAGAGGCAGCAATGGAGCCAGGCAAGGTGTAGTCATTTATCTGATATGATGCTGAAAAATAATAATTCTGGAAACAGTCCCAGAAAAAAAAAAAGACAGAACTCTTCTGAAATCGACTGTAAAGCATGTAAAAAAAATGATTTGGACTCCCGTACGGCGGCGATCAAGAAAAACGAGATAACGCCGTTAAAAGAGTTGCAGAATTTTCTTTTTTTTAAATCCGCTTTTAATTTATTCTTTTTGTATTAAGAATTTGTATAGTTCTCTCTTTACATTTTGCAAAAAAAAAACGGTGTTGTCAACACTTCCTTATTAAAGCATTTTCAAGATGAAAAAAAATAAAAATAAAATCTGACCCCCTGCGTGCTTTTTTTTTTTCCAGAAGCTCCTGCGTTCTTCGACTTACCTGATCGTCTTTTATTTTAAGCCGGTTTTGTCTGAAACGGGGGGAAAAAACCGAGCAGGCTCGAATCCCCGCTCAGTCCTAGAGCAATGAAGACTCACCACCCCCCCAAAAAATGATATGGACATTTCCATGATGTTTCCAAGAGTCAAGCTGGGATCTGGGAAATTTATTGTATGCACCGTTTTTAACACCGGGTCTTGCACAAAGTCACACTGAGTCTTTAAGTTCAGTTTTTGAAACTACTAGTTTTCATGTTTCTCTGTTTGCAGGTTGGAATCTAAGTCATGGTCATTTAAATCGAGGGCAACATTTTCCAACTTTGCTGGCCGGGGAATTGACGTGGTCAGTAAAGTGGTGCCACCCGCTGGTGGTAGCAACAAATATAAACTTCTCTTCCAGGCCATGTCAGGCAGCCTTGAAATCCCCTTTGTAAAAATTATTTCCCGTACACGTGGAGGATGAGCTTACACGATGGAAAAATATACAGCAGAAACCAAAATGCCCCAAATGGGTTGTTGTTGTTTTTTTCCCACCCCAGGGAAACCGGATCTTCCCAATATTTATTCCAACACTTTGACCGCTCCAACTTAAATGCGGCGCTTTTAATTTTCAATATATTTATTTGGCTTTATCGTTAAAAAAAAACGTGAAAGAGAAAAACAAAACAGAAAAAAAAACACCATACATCCAGCACTGACACTGACCACAATGAGAAAGGGGGAAAAAAGATGGATGTATGAAAAAGGCGAAAAAGTGATCCAAGTATCAAATAAACATTAAACATTTATAATCCACCCCGGTTGGTACCAAAAAGAAAAAGAGAAATGGATAAATTCTCCTCCCCTTTACATAGCGGGTCTACAGATAGTTATAAGCTATTTAACAAATATATCAAATAAAATATTCAGGTGAGAGGATTTCCAGCTAATAATCCAATTTAATTGCGGCATTTTAAGTTAGTAAAGTTATACCCTTTGGTTCAATTGCCTTTCAAAATATTTGCAGGCCAAAATCACCTTTTTTTCTTCTTCAGCCTTCAGGGTCACAGAAATAATTCTCCAGACGTCATAGGCAGGAAAATAACTTTATAAATTAAGAAACGCAGAGCGAATGCACATTTGCCAACTCTTGAGAACCAAGATATTCAAAACTGCCTTTAGATGAGCCAGTTCCCTGCTCCCCGAAGGTGCTCCTGCTAACCTGGTAATCGAACTATTATTGCCGGTAATCCATAATAGCTACTTTAAAAATCCATTTAAAAAGGATTAGGAGTGCTAAAATGAACTAATGAACTATTAATGATCAGGGGGTCTCCAACTTTGGCCACTTTAAGACTAGTGGACTTCAACTCCCAGAAT
>JANHJO010004178.1:90272-104425 GCA_032468235.1 Pseudoxyrhopus heterurus
CTCCCCCTCCCCAGTCTATCTTGGTGAGAGAGTGAGAGTGAGAGGGAGGGAGAGAGAGAGGGAGGGAGAGAGAAAGAGAGAGGGAGGGAGGGAGAGAGAGAGAGAGAGAGAGATTGCAGGCAGTGCAACCAGTAGTAATTAAATGAGATGAGAACTGGTGATGCCAATATTCATTATTTTATATTTTTTAAAAAAAAATAGTTAATAACACCAACAACTTACTAAATTGCAAGTAGCTTTTTAATTTCCCAGGCTACTGAAAATGAATGGCTCTGCTGTCAATCGTCATATTCCCAATAAACAAGTCTTATCCTTTTTCAGTCTGGTTCGCTGCACGTGATACCAAAGTCTTGAAAAAAAAAAAGAGCAAAATAAATTCACCTTGAAAACTCCATATCGATGGAGATCCTTCTCTGTGTATATCCTTGGCCTCAATCAATCCATTACAGAATGAAGGTCTCTTGACTGAAAGTTATGAACTATAATCTACCATGCTGATTCAGTATGGATTGGTGCACACAGAGAGAGAGAGGGGGGAGGAGGGAGAGACAGAGAGACAGAGCGCTACACACACACACACCTTCCTAATTCCTACTTTAGAACTAAAAAGGAATGACTGGTCCAAAGTCATCTAGTGCCTAAGGAGAACTAGAAGCTGGATCTTCCCACAGGAATATTAATTTCAATTCTGGATGTTCATGCATTTTCTCAATTTTGTCAGTTTTCACCATTTTTTGACATGTATACCCTATAATCACCACAATTTATAGAATATTCTGTGTAGCCAAGTTGCTTATTTTATAGTGCCACAGAAATGAAAATTTTGATAAGGAAAGATCCCACAGTGATTCCTTTGCTTCTTCATTTTTAGAAGACAAAGTATTTACTTTTCCTATGTAGCCATAAAAGACTGAAGTGGTAATAGTAGCATTTTTGCCATTTTAAATGTCAGTATTATATTTTATACTGGTATTAAAGAGATTGGTCACTGTGAAATGTAGCTACTGACTAATTTCTCCATTTTAGAAATACCCAGATATTTATGTATTTGTCTATTCTGTTTATATCTTTCCACCCAAAAAATACTGAACAACACATAGAGCATTGGTCTATTCTATCCATTCAAAATCTATTTAGCAAGATATTTTGAAAGGCCTTGTAACTGAAGAACTGTATTAATCTACCATAGCCAAACATCAAAGTGCATCTTATGAAGTGAGCTGTACTTTATGCTTTGTTAATCTGACAAGATCCTACCAGACTCCTGATTTATGAAAGACAATGTTAGACCCGATCGTCTGAAGCTTCAAATCTAGGTCTCAATATCTGCTACAATTATAGGCAACATTTTTGAAGTCAAAGATTATTTGCGAGAAAAACAGTAGGTACAATTTCTTTATCATATTAGAGATAGAGATAGATGATATATTAGATAGATAGATAGATAGATAGATAGATAGATAGATAGATAGATAGATAGATAGATAGATAGATAGATAGATAGATGACAGACAGACAAGGACCAGAATTAGTAGACAAGAACTAGGAGATAGTGGTGGTGATAAATATAATGTAGCAATGCCAAGTGATAGCAACATCAGGAAGAAGTAGCATAACAAGCTGGAGGTACTAGGGCCTGAAGAAGGAACTGGAAAAGATGTGAAAAGTAAAGGCCAAAGTTGCTCCAGTTGTAGAAGGAGCGCACAGGGCTGTGACTCCTAAGGAAGGAATACAGTGCTAGGTATATACTATATATATGTATGTGTGTGCAATTTTACCACAGATGATGTTTTTTTTTCTATACTGCTTCAGATTATCCATGTAAAAGAAGTTGGATGTTTTTGATGTTTGACAGCCATGGGTTGACCTGTTCAGTATCATTCACGGAGGAATCAGTTAGAAATGATAGAAAATATTTGTAGCTCAGCTAGTAGATGTTGGTGGTTTGTTTTCCAAGCTTCTGTTTAGCTTCCAAATGTTTTGTCATCAGGCTAGGTGATATCCCAGCAGGACTTTGGTTGAAGTGTCTTGCTTCAGTTCTTCTCTATTTCTATTGATTTCATGTGGTCAAGTGGTCAGTGGGTTGTGTGATCGGCTGGTCATGCTGTGTGACATGTCATGTGACTGGCTGATCATGCCATGTGACATGCTGTGTGACCAGCTGGTCATGTTGTGTGGAGGTCACCAAGTGAAGAAGTGGTTGGTGCCATCATTGGTTGGTTGTTGGAATCAGTGTAATGACAAACAATAGTGGTGATGGTAAAGTCTCCCTGAAAAAATTATCTCTTGATACAAACCTTTCCAGTCTTTGACCAGGAACTATATTTTCTATTGTGTATTGACCTTTGCACAAAGCTTCTGATATTTCCACTGACTCCTGTTATTTTGGTTATTTCTAATCACTTGATTGTCAAAACATGTGACAGGGAATGAATTCCTTGTCTTGCCATCTTCCAAACTCATTTGTCAGTTAGGAGCTGCTCTTCTGCTCTTCTGCTGTTTAGGCAGATTATTTCTGCTCAGGTGGAAAGAGCTTCTTTTCAACTGGATGCTGTTGAACTACATCAATCAGTTATAACACAATAGCAATAGCAGTTAGACTTATATACCACTTTACAGTGCTTTACAGCCCTCTCTAAGCAGTTTACAAAATCAGCATATTGCCCCCAACAATCTGGGTCCTCATTTTACCGACCTTGGAAGGATGGAAGGCTGAGTCAACCTTGAGAATCTTGAAAGTCTGTCAGACTATCCCTATCTGACCCTCTTTAAAGCAAATAGAACCAAGGTGGAGTTCTATCAAGGTTCTTTCATGTCCCTCTTCTATTCCAGGACTTAAGTTTATGTTTATTTAGTAGTTCTTATATTCCTTATTCAAAGTTATCTCTGTATCCTTCTTCATGTACTGGTAAGTTGGATGCAGCTGCATTGAGGCTTTGAAAAGATGTGCTACTTCAACATTATAAGAAACATCCCCCCCCCCAATGATTTACTGGGTTATATAGCATGTCTCTTGGCTCCAAAAAATGTAGAAATATTAGTAATGAAGACTTTCTTAATTAAAATATACCGTATATCTAGCCCCTCAAATTAGACAATTCTGCAAATAATATCTATTTTCAAATCCTATTTTTCAGATGGATGACTGTTGGCCTATACATCTCAGCTGTTTGCTTTTGAACAATATTAGCACAGTGTTAGATTACCCTAGGTGCTGTCATTAAAACAGGGTAGAAGAAAGAAAGCTGCTTTTTGTTCAGACAGAAATTACTGTGGCAACGTGATTCTGGTCTTGCTTGAAATCTGTCTAAGAATGGCTTCACACTGACTTCAGAGAAGTAGCATGGATGTAAGTCAACAGAACATTTGGTTTATAGAACCAGACAGTGGAAAAATCCAGCTTCCCTCCCTGTGAAGGGGTTCACATGATGAATCTTTTCTCCATAACAATGCAATCAAAAGGAAGTATTGTAACTATTGAATATTTGAAGTGCAGAGCAGAAATCCATAACTCTGCTTGCTGTGCTCACCCTCTTACATGATTGAAAAGAAGTATTTCAGGGACCCAGCTTCATTTAATTAAACCAGGACTTCTCAAACTTTGTCACAGCCAGGATCTCAAAGCTAAAAGAACATTTTTAATGCTTCCTCAACTGCAGTCAAGGGTAAAACCAAAGCAAGTGTTCTGGCAAACATCATTTCATCTCCAGTGGGAGAATAAATAAAATTGATCCTCGGGTTATGCCAACAGTTGAGAGTGGAATTGCCATTGCTAAGCGACACAATCCTAAAGCATGATGTTCTGTGACTGCTTTGCTTAGTTCCAGCAATCCTGGTTGCTGTTGTTAAGTGAGGAGTGCATGGGTTTTTAACCAAGGACCTCGCATGATTTCCTACTTCCTGCCAGCTTCCCAATTGGCTTTTGTTGTGGGAAACTGACAAGGAACATCCAAAATTGTGATTGCAGGACCACAGCTCACTGCAATGTTGTAATTACAAGCTGGATACCAAATGCCTGCATCACAATTGTGTGCCTGTGGGGACACTGCAACAGCCAGAATTCCAAAGACCCATTGTTAGTAGTGCTCATTTAGTGCTATCAAAAGTTTGAATGGTTGCTGAATGACCAAGGACCACCTGTAGATGAAAAAGAAAGGGAGGAAATTTGCCCATCCCTCTCCTTACTATCCCAGAGGTGGGACCTATAGCGAAAGTACACTTATAATAATAAAGAAACAGAAGCCTATTTGTCCCCAGGAGTCAGCACAACCAATAGACCTCATAAATGTTTGCAATTTTTTTGAGTGGAAAAGTGGAGGTGTCTGTTTTGTCTCTGGAAATCCTGCACAGAAAGCAATGAAAAATGAGATTGGCCATAGGAACCATTCCCCCTTTGAAGAACAATAGTGTTTTTTTTAAAGCAATATCTTGTTAGCCATGATGGCACAATGGTTACAATACAGTACTGCAGGCTACTTCTGCTGACTGCCAGCTGCCAGCAATTCAGCAATTTGATTCTCACCAGCTCAAGGTTAACTCAGCCTTCTGAGGTCACTCAAATGTGGACCCAGATTGTTGGGGGCAAATATGCTGACTCTGTGAAACCAGTTAGAGAGAGTTGTAAAGCACTGTGAAGCGGTATATAAGTCTAAGTGCTATTGCTATCTTGACTAATATTATGCTTTTAAGCAGTTGACAGGTTTTCGGTTCATTCACAGAGTTATGTATTAAGTGTATCACTCATTTTGAGTCTTACAATTAGAATGACACAAAAGCAAGTATGAAATGTTAAAATAGCAATAGCAATAGCACTGTATTTATAACCGCCTATCAGGGCTTGCAACCCTCTCTAAGCTGTTTACAATGTCAGCATATTTCCCCCAACAATCTGGGTTCTCATTTTACCTGCCTCGGAAGGAGGAAGGCTGAGTCAACCTTTCAAATTCCTCATCCCAATTTCCAGCATGTTTCTATTTCAGGAAAAAGTCTAACCTCCTGATAAGATGAATATAAATTCTCCTTTCACATTCTGAAAAGATAATTGGTTTTTGCTCCCTCATTTATTAAAGCTAATTGTTTTGAAAATTTTACTCTAAATGTTAACAAAGTCACATATGAAATTAGAAAGAAAGAAGGAAGGCTATCTGTAAAATTAATATTTTTGCAAAAGTCAGATATGGAATATGCATAGATAATATAGAAAAGTATCACATTTTTTACGTAAATCTATACATGAGGTGTAAACTTTATAAAGCAAAATTTCTATAAACCTCTATCTGCATAAATTACTATGCATGAAGCCTTCTGGGACCCTGACCAATTTTTGCAAGATTCCAGATTGAAAAGAAGTCACACATAGAAAAGATCTGTCACCTTCAGATATTTGTGATAAGTCAGCCTTCTTCAGTGGATGACCTCCAGAAATTTTTAATGATGGTAGGGAGGAACAACCAGATTTGGCTGAGAGTACTGGTCTGATTCTGCTACTTGACCTGATGGATCAGATGTTGTCAAACAGTAGGACTTGAAGAGTATTATGTGACAAGTTAAACTATTCCATAATGTCATTCTTTCCTTCTCAAATGCCTGCCATTGCTCCTTATATTGTCAAGCACTGAGAGAAGAGTAATGTCTCATGGGCATCTTCTCTCAGTGATGTCTACTGAATGAAGCAGGAACATGTACATAAGCTCTTAAATGTTGTTTTTTTACTCATGCTCCACTATTCTAAGAGGGAAAGACATGACAGGATGAAGAGGCCCAATCCTTCTTGTAGTCCTTCAGGTGTGCTGAGTAGATGAACTCCTGGTAGTTTTATCTCTGTCCCACTGTTTGCCTGCATTGGGAAAGGCAGAGACAAAATGACCTAATTCTGTCAGTACTCCTCTGCTTTATACATCCTATAGTCTCAAATAAAAGAGACAATGTATACAGCAATTATGGAGGATGGGCCTTGGGCAGGGGCTCCTCACTAAAAGTATCACAGACCAGATGGGCAAGTCTTATACTTAGGATTAGATCTCTGAGACAAAGATTTTTATTCCTAGATTGTACCTTCCATTCCTCATCCCTGAATACTGCTTTAAAAGACTATGACATCTAGTGAGCAACTCTATGAGAGAAATTGTCATGCACAAGAGCTGACACACACACAGATCTGGGGGTTATCATAGGGCCCACCCAAGCTACACCAAGATTGTTTCATAGAAGTACATTTAGCATTTATAAGGATCAGCTGCACCTCCAAATTCACAGGACAATGATCTCACAAGCTTTCCAAACTGAATTGGCTCATTAGTTTGAACAAAACTGTTGAATTATTCTTAACAAAAGAAAGGCTCTTTATAAGATTCATAGCCACTTTTCATGACCTTCTGCTCCACTCCCTACTCCTTTTTGGCCTTCAAATTTCAATCCACTTTAAACAATCTCAAAACTAATTGGTGCCAGGACTACTTTACTTTGCCATTTGTATTCTTTTCCTTTTCAATGTTGTTGAATGCCCAGAGAAGAGCAGGATCTTCTCAGAATTACACCCACTTCCCTGTGGGTGTAATTTAATAATCAGCAGAAAGTATTTTTTTAATTGATTGAGCACCAAGGTTTTACAGAGACATGTTTCACTGTCAATTAAGGACTTGAAGAAGGGAAGAATGTTTTGGCTATTTGCATTTTCAGCATAGAGGACAATGGAAAAGGACTTACTTGCTGCTGTGCAGGACTCAATTTTATTAATGGGTCAAATATTTGCTTTTTAAACCTCTGCTGCTTTTCCAACGACAAAACAGTAACAGCATTTATCAAGTAGTTTTGGGTCTAAGTTAAATGTAGAGGTAGATGTGTGAGGCTGGGACAAAGTAGACATCGACTCATTGGTGAGAAGAAGGAGAATAATGAAGTAATGTTCTACTTGGCAAGATTAAAGAAGTAGAAAGTAAAAAAGAAACTTTAGAAATTTGCATATCTTCTTTGGCTTTTAACTTTTTACTACGCTTATAGCAGAATGCATCTTCAAAAATCATCTCTCTCCATTTCTATTCTTGTAACCATCTCAGAAACAGATTAGGTTACAAAAATGTAACTGGCACCATACTATTCAGTGAACTTCATGGCTAAATGGAGATCTTAATTTGGTTAACACAAAACCCTAAATTGCTAAATTGACACAATCAACAAGGAATGTGAGAATCAAAATAGATCACAAAATCTGGTTAAGTGTAGGATAAAATACCCTGTTTGAAGAAGTTATGAGTGCTTCATTGAAAGAGAGATTAAAATCTATTGAAAAAGTCATTTCCCTTTAACAGTTGCTATTCATTGAGGAGACCCTGAAATTGAATCTTTGATATGGAGTTCAATGTCTTTGGGCTATAACTTTATCTACCTCTCCATGAAAGAAAAATCATACATGTTGCCCTGAGCTGCACACATTTAACTGTAATGAATTGCTTACCAACAGAGTGGAGTAACATCTGTCATTATGTAACATAACTTTTTTATTCTGCCATGGTGACACAGCTGGTAGTAACAGTGTTTTTCAATAAAATTAATGACCTTACTATTCTAGGCCAGGATCTGGAAAAAAATTACACTTTAGTTGCCCTAGTGCAGTGGTTTTCAATGGCTATACTATGGCTATACTATGGCACATTGTATACTAGAAAAGGTCTACACCAGGGTTGTCAAACTCCCGGCCCATGGGCCAGATGCGTCAGACACTGGCCACGCCCACACCCGGTTTAGTAAAGGGGGAAAAAGTCCTGACGCCGCCGTGATGACGTGAGTTTGACACCCCTGGTCTACAAGCATACCACATCAGTCAGAACTGCACCTCCGTGACATCACTGGAGTGGACTGCTTCCATTTTTCCTCCCAAGCTCCAGTAACCTGTGATGTCATGGAATTTTAGTTTTGAGATCCAGAAGTCTCACCTACGGGATTTGTGGCATGAGATTAAAAAGGTTGAAAATCTTTCCCCTAGTGCAAAAACGGGCAACCTGCAGGCCTGCAGATGGTTTGGATTACAATTCCCCTAATCAGAGGTGCTATTCAGCAAGTTCCGACAGGTTCCAGAGAACCGGTAGCAATAATTCGGAGAACTGGCAAATACCACCTCTGATTGGCTGACTGCAGCAAATACCACCTCTAATTGGCCAACCACATAGCCACGCCCACCAAGCCATGCCCACAGAACCGGTAATAAAAAAAATTGAATCCCACCACTGCCCCTAACCCCTGATTGGCTATGTGACCCAGTTGCCTATATTTTGTTTATTCTGGGAATTACATATATTTTAGATTTAATTTCTGCATTTTTAACGAAACAATTGCTGGGATTGTACTACTAGACTTCATCCAACTTATTCTAGTCTTTAATCTTGGTGGTGCAGTGATTAGAATGCAGTATTGCAGGTTAATTCTGCCCACAGCCTGGAGTTTGATCCTGATCCTTATGAGGTTGGTAAAATGAGGACCCAGATTGTTGGGGGCAATATGCTGACTCTGTAAACCATTCAGAGAGTGATATAAAGCACTATGGGGTGGTACATAAATCCAAGTGCTATTGCTATTTTCATAGAGTTTCACAGATAATTTATTTCACAATTTGTGGTAAGGGGCAATCAGTATGCAGATACCCAATCTATATAAATTTTCCACTCTATTCTTTGAATAAACAGAATTTCTTAAGTGTCCAATGGTCAACAAACACATTATATTAGTTTGCTTAATGATAATGAAAAACAACAAATATAAGGTTATAAATTAATATCAGCCAGCCAGGTTTTTTTTTACAATCCTTCAAATAAGGTGCCTGGACCTACCTAGTTTTGCTGAAAGTGTGCAACATGTAAGTAAATAAGTATACAGGTTATCTTCAACTTATGACTGGCTGCTTAGCAATCGTTCAAAATTACAACAAAACCCTTAAAAGTATTTATGAACTAGACACAAAGATCCAGCACCCCCCATAGTCATGTGATCACATTTTGAGTGCTCAGTAACCAGCCTGCATTTATGGAGGTTTGCAATATCCCACAGTCATATGACCGCAATTTAAGTTTTTTGCTCAATTTATGTTTCCAATGTTCACCTCTGGTTTCTGGAAGTCATTCATTAAAAAAATGGGTCATCCATAAAAAAAATTTGAATCACCCAATGCACACATTTCCAGGTAAGATCCAGTATTTGCCAATTCAGTGTTTGCTGTAATTTTATAGACTATAACTATCACAAATAATTGTTGCTGTTAGTTGCGAAGTCATGTCCAACCCATCGCAAACCCATGGACAACGTTCCTCCAGGCCTTCCTGTTCTCTACCATCCCCCGGAGTCCATTTAAGCTCGTACCGACTGCTTCAGTGACTCCATCCAGCCACCTCATTCTCTGTCATCCCTTTCTTCTTTTGCTTTCAATCGTTCCCAGCATTAGACTCTTCTCCAGTGAGTCCTTCCTTCTCATGAGGTGGCCATTGGATTGTATTGGATATACCCAACCTTAAATACAGTCAACCATTCTAGATACAATACTTCAAAATAATACTAGTTTGACTTCTCAGTTCTGGGCTGCCAAAATGACATTACATAAAAATAAACAGATAAGAGATTTCTTGTCTCTTTGCTGCCATCTAGCAGTTGTTTCAGCTTTGTAAAGCTCAGATTTGGTCACCTTAATTCAGATTAACTGGCATAATTTATAGAAGGGCAACAAGAATGGTCAGGGGATTGCAAGCAGAGTGCTCTGAGAAAACATGGAAACTAGATGTATGTAGCCTTGAGAAAAGAAGAATGTCAGAGAATGTTATAGCTTTCCTGAATGGGTAGAAAGAACACCAAAATCTCAAAATAGAGTAAAGGAATAATAGCTTTAAGTTTCAGGAAAAAAGATCTTAGTTGAAGGTTAGAAAAATATCTTCCAAGAATAAAATCAGCAAATAGAAATCATGAGTTCATGAAGCAGCCTTAGGCAAGACTCTATTTTAGACTCTGGTATGAAGGTAGCAGACAGATGGCAATTCACTCATGTACTACGGTATATTTATTTATTTTAAAGGGAGATGACAATGACTTTAAAATATCCGTGTGTGTGTATGTGTGTGTATGAGAGAGACAGAGACAGAGAGATCTACAACGATAACTACGATGAAAATATGGGGGGGGGAAAGAGCTCAAATGGTGGTGTCACAATTATTTTGACCTAATTGTGACTAGCTGCAGTGGCCTATGCCATCTTCAAGGCCAAAACATCAAATTAAACCATGGGAAGTATAGGAGAGATACTGTACATGCCAGAATATTTCATTGACTTCTTGTATGCAATAAAGTTTCTTATCCACTATGCCATGCTGTATACTGGAGAGTGTTCAGATAAGTATGAGTCTACCGTAATACAAATGAGCAGAACTTGTATAATGATATCACAATACACATTTCATTATTCTAGTGTCATTATAGTTAGGAATAACCATCCATGCAACTTTCTTTCCTTTCTAGAAATAAATATTCAAAATGTTATTTTATGTGGTGTATGCACAATGTAGCAAAGACAATGATACTACTTGGCCTAAGGATAGTAACATGTAAATTCTGGATTCCCTCATTACCTGAGAACCAAAACATTTCTTCAGGGATTATGTAGTCCTCAAACTAAATGTTTGGCTTTTGAAATGGATTCCTATTCAATATATTAAGGCTTCAAGATTCAATTTCACACCGATTTTATATTTTCTAAAACAGCAACTTCTTGCGGAAAAGAGTTTATAAGAAAACTGACTAGGAATTTTTCAACGTTACAAAGGATACTGTTTGCACATATTTCCTGCTATCTGGTTCAGTGAGGCAACTAAAGTTGATCTGGGAACATCTTTATTAAATGATTACAAAAGATCTGCCTAGCTTCCTAGAGAATAATGGCCAATTATTCACCTTAAGGATATCTTTCCTGGTATGCATGATGGAATAAAGCCAACTTCTTCCTGGATGCATATTTAATAAGCAGATATTTTATTCGACTGATAAAAAATATGATCTTATTTACTGATTTGCCAGATTAAAGATGATTTTAAACTGTTGAGCTTTATAAAGCATCCTCTTTTCAGCAATCTATCATGTCTACATAATTTCCATTGGGAAGCAGATTATATATTGTTTTTCAAAAAAGGTCATCACTATGATAAATGAATAAAGAAAATGGGTATATTTATCATTATTTGTTGTTCCATTTGTGCATAATTAAACAGCTGTTTAAATGTTTTATTGTGAAATGATTGTATTGTCTTCAGTCAGCATATAAAGAAATATATATGCCTGAGGGAGAACTCTGCTTACAATCTGAACTGTGATAATTATTTCTGTTACAGGAACTCCCATCCCATTGTTCAATGTTTTCAGTATAATCCAAATCTTTTAGAAAAATCTCACTGGGTTTAATGCAGCCATTTCTTGTTTTGAAAACATCATACAAAGACAAGAGTTACTAGAGAAGACCGTGAAGTTTGAAAACAAGTGGGTTAAATGTTATCACTGATGGCACAAACAGGAGCGTATAAGAACTCAAAGAAGCAATTCCCAACGGTCCTGTCAAAATTACATCTATTGGGTCACAAAGAATTAACATTGGCTAATTAACTGAAGAACAACAATAACAATTCCAGGTAAACACGCATGGCATAATTCTAAGTGTGCCTACTTGAAAGTAAACATTTAGCCTTGAGATGCAATTGTGTATAAATGATGAATTTGCATAAACGATGAACAGGTAACTGCTAAAATGTATAAACTCTGTTAAGATTCAAAATGGAAGAAGAGCAAAAGAGCATGATAAAATTGATTAAGACTCTTGCATATAATATAGATCAATGGGAAAGAATGTGGCTGAATAGAATAGAATAAAAACTTTATTGTCACTTTAAATGTACACTAATCAGGATACATTAAAATGAAATTTTGTTGCATTCAGCTCTCAAAAGATAACCATTATGCATATACCTACAGAGAAACATCTCAGTCTAGTTTGGATGTATACGTATACATGATGGGGAAAAAAAAGATTCCTGCAAGATAGATGGCATAAGGAACAAAGCTGTTACAGAATCTAGTCCTGCTATAGATACTTTGAAACCTCCTCCTAGAGCAGTGATGGCGAACCTTTTTCAGGTTGTGTGCCAAATTGTGTGCGCACTTGCACACATGCGCTCCCGTGTGCCCCTGCACCCACAATGCAACATGTGCACCCTTCCGCACATGCGCGCATGACCCCCGGGATTTCTAGGCAAAAAAAAGCTGAAAAACAGCTGATCGGCACCGATCAGCTGTTTTTCAGCTCTTTTTTCCCCTAGGAATCCTGGGGGTCGAGCGCACGCATGTGGGGGGCCCATCCGTGCATGCACGGGGGGCAGGGGGAATGCGTGCATGTGCAGTGGAGCTGGGCTGGACGACGGCTGATGTGCCAGGCAACATGGCTCCCAGTGCCACTTTGGGCACGCGTGCCATAGGTTCGCCATCACGGTCCTAGAGGGAAGGAAAGAAACAGACCGTTCAGTGGGTGTATGGGGTCTAACAATACTTCGAGCTCTAAGCACATAGCACTTATAAGCAGTATTCTGAAATTCACATTGTCTTATAACTCAAGAGAGAATGTTTATAAAATGATGTACCATTGATATATGTCACTAGAGAAATTATCTACAATGTATAAAGGTATTTCTAATTGTTGTTGGAAAAGTAAAAAAAGGAAGGGACATTTTACCATGTATGACAGACTTGTTGAAAAGTGGGTTTGGAAATGGACACAAATACCTATGATGATGCAGAGAGTTTTAAAGATTAATATTCAAATGAAACCAGAATTTTTCTTTCTAGGACTTAGGGATAGTCAATTAGAAAAGGTTCATGAATGATTGATCTTCTATATGCAAATGGAAGTGAGATTATTTTATATATATAAAGACGGAAGAATACAGAAATACTCACCATGGAAGAATTGATCATGAAGATTTCAGAACTTGCAGAAATTGCTAAACTGACTTAGTTGGAAGGATAAGAGAAAGAACAATAATGACTTTTACCATAGCACACAAACCAACTAAAGCCCTCCAAAACATCCTAAGTAAACCAAAAGACCAAGCAGCTCTAGAAGGAAAAACAAGAGTCATCTATAGCATATAATGTAAGGATTGTAAGAGCCACGATGCAGGAAAAACAGGCAGAAGATTACAAGATCCCATCTGTAAACACCAACTACCAGTCAGGAGATACGATGAAAAATCCTTAGTGGTGCAGACTCAACCATAGTTTTAACCGGGAAACTGTGAACATTAAGCTAAGTCCATAAACACCAGAGAATTCCTGGAAGTCTGGCACTCAGGCAAATTGGCCATCAACCAGCATACACAGATAAACATCTACATACCACTCAAAAAGCTCAAAAGAAAATAAAAAGACCAAAACCAGCACCCCTTATGGGCAGATATTAACACCAAGATTAATACCAGAGCAACAATCAAGTTAACAATACTCCAATCAAGGAACTACCAATGCATACAAACAAGCTAACAGTAAACAACAGTCTAATCGAGGAACCATCAAGAACACTCCTACCAACACTGACAGGGCAAGCCACGAGTATATAATAAATAAGAGCAACCCACAGTCCCTTATAACATTGATGGTGATACCTAGTTTGGTAACTAGGAAACTTCTGCTCAGAAAGTTGTTTCTATCGAAACTATTTTTATAAAACACTGGAGACTTTACAATTTACTATGGGTTGAATATGTGGACGAGGAGAAATTGTTTCAATTATTTCTATAACTGCTGTAAAGAAGATCAGAAGTTACTTCTTTAAGGGTTTTTGTGTTTTATTTGCTTTCTACTATTTTCAACATCTTTTTCTTTATCCTACTTTTTCATATTTTTGTATTTAGCTTTGTAAAAAATATAATGATAATTAAATAAAAAATGTAAACATTTAGCCTATATCAATAGACATTATGGAAATCCAAAAACAGCTTGCTTCTTGCCAAACATGAAACTTGATTTGTAACTGACATGAAATTTATATATATACTAGCTGATTGTCCGGCTTTGCTCGGGTTTTTTTTTTTTTAAGGGAAGTATCTTGTGCCAGCATGCCCTGTTGGTTGTTGATGTTGTGT
>JANHJO010004178.1:119474-135310 GCA_032468235.1 Pseudoxyrhopus heterurus
GATTCGATCAGCCAAACTGCTGATCTGCAGTACTGCAGTACTATGTTCTTACCACTTTGAGCCACTGCAGCTCCCTCAATGCAAAACCTCAATGCAAAACCCAATAAACTCTCACTTCCCTGGTGACAACAATCAAACCAATCACTTGATGGACTCCACACCAATAAGAGGGCCAATCTTATTTCTGCAGGGGTGATGTTCCACAAGAAGGGAGCTACCACAGAGAAGATCCTTTTCTTGGTCTCACTAGATGGACTTCCTTAGGAGAGAGGAGGAGGTTACTTCCGTCTCTCAGTCCATCTTATATGACAGGGTAGTTGTGAAGAAGATTTGAGAAAAATGGTGAAGAGTACCTTCTCCAAGTCCTCAAGGGAGGAAAGGATTAAAATGTAATCCATAAACACTGCCAGTAAGGGTATTTTGGGCCTGTTCTGTCATTAATTGATCCAGATGCTGGCAAGAGAGGAATTGTGAGATTTCCAGTTGATATTCCTCTACACAGAACAATGCCTGAGGCAGGATCAACTGCAAGGATATAATAGACTTTTGTTTTTTAAATAATTCACCACTATTGATTCAACGTTACAGCAGTGTCAAGGAAACGAGCTGTGAGGCAATTAGAACAAATAATACTTAGGTGTTCAGTGCTAATTATCTTTTTGAAGCACTTTCAGTTTGCTACTAGGATTGATGGCAGCATAAATTAAAGCAACAATCTATATTTTCAGAAAGCACTTTAGCAAATGAGCTTGGACGGGGATGACCTGATCATTGCAAAGAAGGATACTGGCAATGTTTCAGACAGGATTTTTGATCTGAGATCTAGTACTGTTGATCTAGTACCACGTGTCTTCCAGATTCTTTGGACTACACCTTTGATCATTCTAGTTTGCATAGTGGTTGGACTCACTGACTGAGAATTTGCATTCCCCAAACCTCTGGAGGCTGGACACCAGATTGGGACAACTCTTCAGGGAATTAATTCCATTGTAGAATCACTTATCTAGATATCTGCTGACTCCAGCTTTTTATCCAGAAAGGGTAAATGCAAAACTGATTTAGGATATTTGACTAATCCAAAGATCAAGATGATATTCTCTCCTATTCCAGCCATAAACTGGATAATTGGCAGTTCAATCCTTCTTTGATACTAGTGATGATCACATGTGATCGCTTAATGACACTCATTCAGTGACTGTTTGGGCTTATGATGCCACGGAATGAGACCTACTTATAACTGGTCCTCAAAGTCGGAAAGCATGCAAATGCAAGTAGGTAAATAGGTACCACTTCGGTGGGAAGCAATAGCAATAACCCTTAGACTTATATACCACTTCACAGTGCTTTACAGCCCTCTCTAAGCAGTTTACAAAGTCAGCATATTGCCCCCAACAATTGGCTCCTCATTTTACTGACCTTGGAAGGATGGAAGGTTGAGTCAACCTTGAGCCGGTGAGAATTGAACTGCCGAACTGCTGGAAGCCGGCAGTCAGCAGAATTAGCCTGCAATACTGCATTCTAACCACTGTGCCACCATGGCTCTTATATCAGTTATTCTTAGACAACTCAATACTCTAAGAAGACTGAAGATCTCTTCACTGGGCTCTTTAATGCAGCCACCTTTTTTTGCAGAAAAATATGCCCCAAAGAAAATCATTTAGACTGGTTACATTTGATTGACTATAACACTCTGTTTAGATCAAAGGCAAAGTAAGTTCTCCCTGCATTAAGCTCGTCCCTGTCTTTGCTTACTGTCCTGGATAACAAGGGTAAATAAAATATGAAAACAAAGTGTTCATGTGCAACAGTATACACAGAAAGGACCTGAGAAGCTTGCAAGTGGAAAGATTTTTTAATCCTGGGGAACTATCAATATTCAGGAGCCTGTGATGTAGTTTATGAAGTGCATCCATTATTATACCTGCATAAATTCAGTTTAGAAAGCTTCTGTAATATTGTTTGATCCTGCCATCCTTATTCATGTAAAAACTCCCACTGAGGCGGTATTACTAAAGTATCACAGGCTTAATAAACACATTTATAAAGAAATTTCAACCATGGGTGGAACCTACCACCAAATCCCTTTGAAGTGCAATCTTCCATACACCTCCCACAATGCTGCACTGATTCTAATTGAGAACAAAGGTGTGTAACGTTTCATCAGTCACAGGGCCATTCTGCAATATAACTACCCCTGGAGCTCTGAACATAATTTTACAGATAACATGGACAATACTTCCCAGCAGCAAAATTAAAAGTATTTCAGGCAACTTTTAGTGAGTGTATACATTCAGTGCAATTGCACATTCAAAACTAGAATAAAAAGTCCATGCCATGCATTGCAAATCCTGTATTCATTTAAACGATGCCCTTGAAAACTATACTTAATCAAATGCTTGCAGTTGCAGTGAGAAATAGGATTATTTAATGGTATTACCATTAATGCCAATGGACATCCCTCATCCCACTTTCTTCCAAGCCTGAATTTAGAAAGATGCTTAAGGATATGCCTAGAGATCCTGGAGAGGAATAGAGGTGTATCAATCTTTTCTCAGATTCCAATGATTCCAATGAGACAATGATGATAGGAAATAACTGTTCCATGTGCAAAAAATGTGCATGTGTTCTACCAATATTTATTTATGTGGTATTCATTTACTTATTTCTGGAATGTTCTCTAATTTTTTAATATCTTTCTTTACATCAGATTAGAGGTGATATTTGAAATAAGACCGATTTTGTGAGTCAAAGAGTCACTGCTAATTTATAAATTGAGACCTACTGTTTCAGAAAGCATGCTTAACTTTGTACATTATTATATGAAGAAAATTATTAGATGGGACCACATAACTCTTCCTTCCTTTTCCTGTTTGTCAGATATTATATAACACAATATTGTATTATTCAATATCTTGCTTAGACTAATTCATCTCGTATGACAAACCTTGGATGTCTTTAACAAGCCAAGAAAGAAATGGATCTAAAGAGCAGGTGCTTTTGCTCACAGTCCTAAGGAACCTGTTAATTTCTCAAACCATTCCTAGATAACTGGGCAAGATTCCTCCTCAGGCAGTTGCTCCAGACTTTAAACAAGATTGGCATTCAGCTCTGAAAAACTTCCAGTGACTTGTTTGACAGATACTGAACACATTCCTCCATATACCTCCCAAGAGAGCTCATATCATCTGAACAGGGCAGCTCTCTGTGGATGGAATAAAAGTGGAGAAATGCAGATATTTTGCTACATTTTCCACCAGAAAATAGGCCTTAATAGCATCTCTAAGTCATGTTCTGTTGAGTTCACCCTTGTTGAGTACCAACGATTCTGCAGGTATCTCTTTTCTCCCTCAACTTCTCTGTAAACCATGGGCAGTAATGGGATCCCCAAGAGAGGAGATATTGCATGGGTACAATCCAATCCAGAACCTCAGCCAACCACTTATTCTAAGCAGTGACCAAGGATTTACAGCAGACCAACAAGAACATACCATCTGGGTCTATCAGTTTCTGGGGAAGGTCACTCTAATGGGTTCAGCTTCTCCACGGTGAATAGTGGCACTAGAGTTCTGCAGTTTGTTCTAACCATGGAGACACCAGGAACTCCCCTAATTTCAAATCAGATCCCCCAATTTCAGCCCCCACTGCTCCATCAGAAACACCAAATCAGGTGTGGCTCTGGATAAAGCCATCATAGTGGCCATGAACTTCTTAGTTCACGCCTTAGACCTCATTTTGAGTGAAGGAAAATTGAAGACATATGGGGAAGCCCATTACCAGCCCAGAAATGGAGTCAACAGCTCATGCGGAGAGGTTGCTGTGCCCTGGAGTCCAATGTAATGAGCAAGGTCTCATATCTGATACCTGTGCTGAAGCACCCTGAAAGCCTTCACAAATTCCAGGAAGACATTGGCCATACTTCTATGCCCCAGAATCTTGGCTGATATGATACCCCAATCCTTGTTGGGTGTATTTGCAAAAGGGCCATTCCCCAATCTGAACTTATCCATGTCTTGGTAACACATGCCAGATCAACCTGCTCATCAATGATTAAATCCCTAATGAAGAACACCAAAAGTAGCAACAGCCAAAAGCCAGAGCCTCTGAAGGTCTTCTAACAAGGTACTTGGAGCCTGAGACCAGGGAATGTAAAAATAGTATAAGATGATGGTCCAGCCCACTTCTTCTTTTCCATGTATCTCCCCATGCCTATCCTCCTCCTCCTCCTCCTCCCAACAGCAACCCGATCCTCAAATCCAGGTCCACTTAAATACATCACACTCCCCATTTAGCTACAACACACCCTCACACACTAGGTTCAGAAGCAGCCTTTCCCTGCTGCTCCCATCAGTTGTCGAGGGCCCCTTTTCCATTACCTCTCCTCTCCTACCAATTCCTCTTCTGACTCTCACCCAGAAAGAGGACTCAACCTTAAGCCCACAGTGGGGAATCCATAGACCAACAATCAAAGACTTAATTGTGAGATGGAAGCAATGTCATTTTCTTCTTCTTCGGGACCTACCAGGAGGGAAGGCAAAAGATCTCCATGATGGAAGGAAGATCACAGCAGCCTGTCATTTTGCTATCCTCCTCCTCCCCACCCACCCACCTGCCGGCCTGGCCACCACTCACATCTGGGGATATGAATATGTGTGTATGATTTTGCATGCAAATAATGCTATGTTGTTGGCTAACACACTGAATAATTTGCAGTGGCTATTATATTATATGAGGCATTGAAGAGTGCGGATGTGAAAATGAATGTATCAAGGACCAAATTGTCTTCAATAACAACAACAACAACAAAAGGAGTGAACATTTGCAAGTTGTGCTGCATATAAACCGTGGAAAACTAGAGGAAGAAGTGAATGTTGTATGGCAAAATGAGATGGGAACTGAATGCAGTAATTTTAATATATGCAAATAATTTAAAAAGTAATCAGAAATACATGATATAGTATGCAAATAAACATTTGGCCAAAGAAACAAAAATCTCTATGAATAAAAGCATGATTTTGTCCACCTTGTTACATAGAAATGAGTTGAGCCATTTCTATATAACAAAAAGATATCCTGACAAGTTGAATGCAGTGGGAACAAGAAGAGACAGAGACAAGAATGAATTAGGGTTGAATGACTACAAAAGTGATTAACCTGTACAAAAGAAGTATGCTATGGTGGTTTGATACTGTCAAGAAATAAATGAAGTTTTAATAGCAAAACAGATATAAGAAGGAAGAATCACTGTGTCAAGAAGAGGAAGACCAAAAAAAAAAAAATCACAGTGAGATCTTGACAAAAAGCCCAGAAATGCATGAAACAATGCATCGGCACAGAAGAAGCAGGGACGGAGGATAGACAGGTAAGGGATGCTAATGGTATCAATTAGCATTAGTTGTTTCATTTGCCTTTAAAAAAATATTTGGCTTATTTCTTATTCTTTGTCAACTCTCATTGCATCTGCATAATCTCATTTACCCTGCATGAGAACCATGTGATCAGTTTGCCTGTATGTAGTGCCACCTTCAACTGCCATGTTGAACAGCTGCTTCATGCTCCCTGGGATAGCCAACCTTCTCAGCAGTGACTTGTCAAATGGCTGTAGCATCTTCTTACACATAAAATTACTGCCTTTTCCTTTTCACAAGATGTTACTCAGAGGAGCCATTTTAGAGTGTTCTCTGTAGGCTTGAAAATGAAGGGTGGACCTACTGCCTCTAAGGAAGGGCTATGGGTCATGCTGCTGAAGGCCATCCCCTGCCTTCTTGGGGCAGGCATTATCACTGTAAGGGGCCTACTTTGAGGTCTTCTATTCCTTCTTGATGACCTTCCATGAGCTGGATTGTAAACCACTCCAGCAAAGGTGTTCTTTACTTCGGCTAGCAAATTTTATTAAAAGCATGTGTGAACTATTGTTTAGATCCTCAGATGCATGGAGTGGATATAAACTGGAATGGGAGAAAAGAGGGCAGAGCAACATGGTTATTCATATGTTGGTTACATAAATGAACATTCTTTGTTGGCCAAGTTTGATTGGATACTCAAGGAACCTGTCTCCGGTGCATATGCTCTCATTTTACAAACAACAAAGTGATAATCATAATAGCAATAGCACTTTATATACCGCTTCACAGTGCTTTACAGCCCTCTCTAAGCAGTTTACAGAGTCAACATATTGCCCCCAACAATCTGGGTCCTCATTTTATTGACCTCGGAAGGATGGAAACGCTGAGTCAACCTAGAGCCAGTGAGAATCGAACTGCCAAACTGCTGGCACCAACAATGCACCGACAAACTAGAACATGTGCACAGGAGAGCAACTGAAATGATAAGAACTAGGACAGAAAAAAACTTATAAGAAAAATGTATTCATGTTGTTGGTGATGGATATTTTTAACCCACCTGGAGACTGCCGAATACATGATAGCTGTTTTCAGGTAGCTGAAGGGTTGTCATGCAGAAGATAAGGTAGACTTGATCTTAGTTATTCCAGAAGAAACAGTTGATTTAAATTACAAAGAGATAGTTTTCAGTGGGACATCGGGAAAAATTTCCTGATGGTAAAAGCTATTCAACAGTAAATCAACAGTGTCAGGAGGTAATGGATTTTCCTTCACCAGAAGTCTTTAAGTAGAGGCTGGATGGTCAGCTGTCAGTGATACTCTACTACAGGGGTCTCCAACCTTAGCAACTTTTAAGACTTGTGGAGTTCAACTCCCAGAATTCCTCAGCGAGCTTTGCCTTAAAGCTTTGTCTTAAAGTTGCTAAGGTTGGAGACCGCTGCTCTACTAGGCACCTGCATTGGGCAAGAGATTGGGCTAGAATATGTTTTCTAAGGTCACATCCACACATTATCTTCTGTGAGTCCATTTTCTTTCATCGATTTCCCAAATGCTTCCTATCCGCCAACATTCATATACAAATACCGGGACATTTTATACAGTTTGAACATGCTGCCTTCAATTTTGCAAAGCGATTGATTGAACACGATTCTGCTTAATCATATCTATGGGACAAATCAAAACCGTTGGCTCTGATTTATAATTCTGTAATTTCTATTTCAAAAGTTGGAGGAAAATGCTATCTCTTTTAAAAATAAAAATGAATTATGTAATGGAAGAGCTATACATCTTATAAATTAATGGTTCAGTGACAATTTGGCATCCTTTGAATACACCAGGAGTCAAGAAAGTGTCACCAGGAGGTCTTTGAATAGGACGGGAGCCTTCTGAATTATTCACTAGCTACCCCAGGCTTTGGATTTTCAGAAACCTATGCAGTAAATTAACTGTGCTGATCAGCAAATATGATGGCATCAGGCTTAGTTTCCAATGTTCCTCTTGCACACTGAAAATAAAAGATGCTTCCTTTATGTTATTGTTAACAATCAAGGTCCCCCATATTTGTAATATTGGACTTTCCAACATGAGCACCAGTGTGCCTCCAATCATTTCCGTCTGCATGTGCCCAGCTGAATTATTTTTTGCTGAGATTATTTTTATCCACCTAAGGGCTTAAGACACCAACTTCTAGCCCTATTTTTATGTGCAAGATAGTCCTGGAACCCGCTAAGGCATTTTTTAAAAATAAAATCAATGGGTGGCAGCATTTCAGTGCTTTGTTTAGAAATGTGCCATCCGTACAAGAAAAAAAAGATAAATTGGGAATGGTATAGAGCTTCCTTTTTTGCTTCAATGAATGGAAGAGAATGAGAAATAATCTCCTAAATTTGTTTTGGGGGTTTTGTTTCGTTAGTTGGTTGGTAAATGGGTGTTTTATGACGAGCAACAATGCAAAATGGCAGCCATTTTGAGAAAGTAAGCCTCCTCTGTCCCCATTCATCATATTGAGTGTTTTTCAAATTTAAAATATGCCTCCAAAATTGAGATACTTGATTGGTTTTGTTAGGTAAAGGTAAAGGTTCCCCTCGCACACACGTGCTAGTCGTTCCCGACTCTAGGGGGTGGTGCTCATCTCCGTTTCAGCGTTGTCCGAAGACGTCTCCGTGGTCATGTGGCCGGCATGACTAAACACTAAAGGTACACGGAACGCTGTTACCTTCCCACCAAAGGTGGTCCCTATTTCTCTACTTGCATTTTTACATGCTTTTGAACTGCTAGGTTGGCAGAAGCTGGGACAAATAACGGGAACTCACTCCATTACACGGCGCTAGGGGTTCGAACCGCTGAACTGCCGACCTTTCTGATCGACAAGCTCAGCGTCTTAGCCACTGAGCGTCCCTGTCAGATGTGTTGCAACATACAAAAAAAAGGGTGACATATCAAGCACATCATTGTTTTGACTACACCGTTCAGGTATATCTGAGTTACAGTCTTTTGGAATGAGCAGTTTATGCTTTGAATATATCATATCTGATAGTCAAAGGGCTGATTGTCCAATCATTTGTAACCATTCAATGCATACAGGTTTTACGAAAGGTAGACCTAATTTTTTGGAGGAACAAGAGGGATTACCAAGCAAAGTTTCTAAATAAATAAACAGAGCATCTAATGAAGATAATGTTTTGTTTGGCTTACATCACACCAATTTTTCCAGGAACACCCAACAACCATCTGGAGGTAAATTGGAGTGAGATTGAATGACTGGTCCAAGTCATCCAATGAATTTCCATAGCCGAGCATAGATTTGAACCTTGGTTTTCCCAAATCACCATTTTAAACACGTAACATTCCACACTAACCTACTGCTAGTCATTCTAAAGGAAAAGAGAGCTTCAAGGAAGGAGATACTTACTGCAATAATATTGACAAAATCGTTTTCTCCCAGTGTGTCCAATATAGTGACAACAGTGTGCTTAGCAATGGTGAGTCGCAAACCCTTCATGCTTCCACTGATATCCACCACAATCACAATATCTTTGGGTGATGTAGCTGCCTGGATATACCTTAGGATAGATGTAGGATAGGAAAAGGAAGTCAGAAATACAAAGCAAACATATTAACTGAGACACAGTGGAGGATTTGGACCAATCACAGCACTCATGATCCTAGGCTGAAAGTAATGAATATTTAAGAACAATAGAAAGTTGCTCCTCCTTCCTATTCTTCTTTCTTACTAACGAAGGTACAGCGAAATGACATAAATCATGGAGAATGGGATAAAATGAGCACAACTTTAAGTTCCTTGCTTGAACTACTTCAGGTGAAAAGGACTTATCCATTAAAGGCAGGGAGAAGGATGCCTAAGTAAAAAATTTGGACAATTGTACTCTGAAAGCAATAGGCCTTTCTTCTGAATACAAATGCATAGATTTGTCCAGACTTTAGGATTTTTCTGCTTTTCAGAGATAAATTTATTTTGGAATGAATAGGGTTTAGTTCGTATGAGTAAAACAAAATTTATAGAATTAATAACTGAAATAGGAGATTCACTTTTAATAGTTCTTGTCATGCCAAGATGAGGACACAGTTTAGGGATGTCTCTAACAACATGCATGATTCTTCTGGATCTCAATATTGGTGCACTCCTTGATCAAGGTATCTCCCCTGCCAGGTAAGTAAAGCTAAAGAGTTCTGGATAAAAATTTGGAAAATAGCACAGAAAATACTTAAAAGAAATATACCTTTTAAACCACAAATATAAACTAGGTAACATCATGGGTGCTATTCTGCTAATAATCAGTGCTGATGATGTTACCTAGTTTGGGTAATGAAACGTCTGCAAGAAAACAACCACGTTCGGAGAGCAGTCTCCCTCACACTGGAAATCTTTCCTCCTAAATCAACATGATCAAAAGGTCAAGAAGATCAGACAAGTTTATGAAAGTTTCAGGCACAAAAATCCTCCTGTCATCTTTCTACCACCTCGTCAGTGAAGCAAGAGAACATGCATTCAGCATTTCTTTTACATGACAAGATTATCTGGATGAAATCTTTATGGGCGAAGAGTGACCTTCTTGGTACTCGGTGGCAAAATGACCAGGGTTCATGGGTGAATATGCTGTCTTTCTTTGCATAATCTCCCTCTCCTGCTTTCACTGAATTCCAAGAAAATACAGGGGGGGGGGACCTGTTCCCAATTATTTCCCCCCTAGTTTGGATGGCTTGGGCAGCCAAGAGGCCCCAGAGTGAGGATCAGAGGTCTAACAGAAGTATTAGCACCGACAGTGGTACCTTCTCCGAACTCCGGTGATAGTCAATTCAAAAAGACCATCAAGAGACACTTGAAAGATGCTCTTTAGCAGGATCCAATCTGGGTCGGTCACCAGGACCCAGAAGTTTAGTCTTCCGAGCTTTCAGAGCCCATCCTCAGGGAACTTCTCTCTACCAGAACATGTGGTTTGGGCTATTCTATGTGTAGTATTTATGTGGTGCCTGGTTGTGTGTGGGTTTTTAGTGTTGATTGCGGTGTTGATGGCTGTCTATTAAGTCATTGACTGTTGTTTCCTTGTGCTGCCAAGTCCTCAGCTCCTAAGTATCTGATAAGCAGGTGATAAATCCGCACTCCAGTGGACTGATAAGAGGCCCATTTCCCAGCTTCAATAATTTCCCTGGCTATCTTTGTACCTGCTCGGCCGACAATCTTAGTACATGCAAAATTGAATGTACAGTATGTCCTCTTAAAGAGCCTGAGAATAAGGTAAAAAAACAGAAGCCAGAAGGTTTTGGATTTGTTTCTCCTCTATCAATTTCCCTCTTTGACTAGCAATGGATCTCAGTACAACTGAAGTGATTCACTTAACAATCATGGCATAAAGATCATAAAATCAGGCACAACTCAGCAACCATCTCATTTAGCAACAGAAATTCTGGTCTCAGTTCTGGTTGTAAGTCGAGATCGATCTGTAATGCTCTCTCGACATTAAAGCCTCCAGCATCTTTTAGAGCAGGGGTGTCAAACTCGATTTCATTGAGGGCCGCATCAGGGTTGTGTTTGACCTCAGGGGAGGATGGGCGTGGCCAGGGTGGGTGTGGCCAGCTCTATGTCACTTTGTCGGGGGCACCTGGGCTCCATTTTCGCGGGCTGGTCCTTCGCTGTTTCCAGGGTGGCCCCGGGGGCCAGATCTAAGCACCCCATGGGCCGAATCCGGCCCCCAGCCCTTGAGTTTGACAGCCCTGTTTTAGAGCCACCAAGAAATTGGACACCACATGATGCCTGAGTTCCCTGCTAGGAAGTCATTAAAATTGCTCCAGCAGCTTGTGCCCACCGACAAGGATGATGGCTCACGTGGGTGCCTGATTTATATGCTGCTCCTGACTCAAAGCGGCTGGGCTTCCTTTAAGGATGGACAATACTCTCTTGAGAACCTGCTGAGAAAAGGATCGGGAGCCGATCGAGCCACACAGGAAGAGAGAAAAGGTTCCCTTTGAAGGCCATTCGCCTCTGAGATCGCTTTTATGCCGGAGGGTACAAGCCCCACTCTCAGATTCTTGGCTCTTTGTTGTCAGCTTTAGAAGCCCTTTTTCTTAGGAGCTGACATTTGTTTCTGTTATTTCTGCATAATAAAAGAAGGCTGGTAATGTAAAATGATGAAGGGATTAAGCCAATCCTTTCAATCTCAGCAACTTTAAGATGTGAGGACTTCAACTCCCAGAATTCCCCAGCCAACCATGCTGGCTGGAGAATTCTGGGAGTTGAAGTCCTCACATCTTAAAGTTCTAAGGTTGAGAAACCCCAGAGAGCTCTGATTTAGTTCCCATCTCGGCTACCAAATCTATTCCTTGATTTTGGGGTCAGTCTCGCCTCCCAACACAATCTCCCTGGCAAAGTTTCATGAGAGCTGGTCACAAACCTGGTACCTGTAGATGCAATAGCCAACATTCAGACTTTGGTTTGTTTTGAACACGGCATGTAAGGTGTGTGAGAGTTTAAGTTGCATTGCACTCAACTCATTTGGCTTATTCATGGTTCAGTCTATTGAAATAACCCAGGAAACGGGGTAACCCAGTAATCAAGCTAAAATAATGTACTGGATTCCAGTTTGGAGGCAGCCTTCAAGAAAGAGCTCCGAGTTGTCACATAGAATGAAAATATTACTTATTGTGTCTCTGCAAACTCATGAAAATCCTTCTTGGTACCCAAATGTAACCAAATGTGAATGCCTCTCTCCATATTCCCATGTTAATTTTGGGTACTTTCTATTTCCCCTTACTTATTAAATCGATGGTGTTGCCTAGTTGTGTATTGAAACGGCAGCAAGAAAACAACCAAGCTTAGAGAGCATCATGGGCTCCACAGTTGTTGTCCTTCTCCTTCTCCTCTTCCACCTCCTCCTCTCCCCCGCCCTTCCTATAACCCCTCTCTCTTCTAGCACTGATGTTGTGACCTAGTTGTGTATTGAAACGTCAGCAGAAAACAACCAAGCTTAGAGAGCACCATGGGCTCCACAGTCATTCTCCTCCTCCTCCTCTTCCACCTCCTCCTCCCCCCTTCCTATAACCCCTGTCTTCTAGCACTGATGATGTGATCTAGTTGGGTCATGAAACGTCTGCAAGAAAACAACCAAGCTCAAGAGAACACCAAGGACCCCACTTATTAAACTTCTGCAAATTTCAATTCTTAGTGAAGGCACCTTGGAAATAGCCTTTCAGAAAACGAAACCTTCTCTCTTCTCTTTATCGCAGGCTTGGTCCACTGACTCCTTGCCAAGATGCCGTTGGTGAAGCGCAATATCGAGCCCCGCCATCTTTGCCGGGGGGCCCTTCCTGATGGGGTGACCAGCGAGTTGGAGTGTGTGACCAACAGCACTTTGGCTGCCATCATTAAACAGTTGGGAAGCCTCAGTAAGTGGGCAGGTTTCGCACAACCTCCTTCATGCCTGTTAGTCGAAGCAGACCAAATTAGGGCCTGGCTCAGAGGGAGTTGGGCTTGACAGTCTTCAGTTCCATGAATAATTTAATTTAATTTAATCATTTTTATTTAATTTGTATGCCACCCATCCTGCCAAGAGGCAACTCTAGGCGGCTTTCAACCAAGTTGAAATGTAATTCTAGGCTGCATTAATAGAGGGGTAGAATCAAGAACACGTGAAGTTCTACTACTGCTTTACTTTGTAAAGCCTTAGTAAGACCACGCTTGGAATACTGCATCGAGTTTTGGTTACCACAATATAAAAAAGAGGTTGAGACTCTGGAAAGGATGCAGAGAAGTGCAGCAAGAATGATTAGGGGGATGGAGGCTATTCATTTGGTTCAGTCTGTTGCATTAATCCAAGAAATGGGCTAATTCAGTAATCAGTGAGGACTAATGTACAGGTAGTCCTCACTTTACAGCAGTTCATTTAGTGATCGTTTAAAGTTACAACGGCACTGAAAAATGTGACTTACGACCATTTTTCACAATTACAACCTTTGTAGCATCCCCATAATCATGTGATCAAAATTCAGATGCTTGGCAACTGACTTATACTTACGGCCGTTGCCATATCCTGGGGTCACGTGATCCCCTTTTGCGACCTTCTGAAAAGCAAAAGCCAGATTCACTTAGCAACTGGGTTACTAAACAGCTGCAGTGATTCACTTAACAAGTGTGGCAAGAAAGGCCGTAAAATGGGGCAAAACTCACTTAACAAATGTCTCATTTAAAAAGAGAAATCTTGAGCTCAGTTGTGGTCGTAGGTTGAGGAATTACCTGTATTGGACCCCGAATTGAGACAGGCCTCAAGCTGTCAGAATAAAGTGAAAATATTGTTTATTCTCTCTGCAAACTCATGAAAATCTCTCTTGGTACCCAAATGGAACCAAACTTAAGGGCATCTCTCCATATTCCCATATTAAATTTAGATACTTTCTTTTTCTCCTTATTTACACTTTATCTATTGATTGGATGCTGCAAGAAAAAATATATAATAAAATCGATGTTTTTAACATTTTTATCAGAAGAACTGGAAAAAGAAGGAACTAGATTTTGGACCCTTTCCAAAATACCTATCAAAAATTCTCAGCAGCCTGAACCCATTTTAAGATGGACTATGAAAACCCGGCTGCTTAATATTATTTGCAAAATACAAACAGCATCAGTTGCCTTTTGCCCAACACTGGGGAATGTGTGTGTATGTGCAGGATTTGAGAGTAACAAGTCACAATTATTTCACATCTGATTTGGTTAAAAAAAAACAGGTTTGCACTTTTCTTCGGTGTTGTGGATTATTTTGATCCCCTTCCTTGGGCAAAGTCAGGTGGCCAACAAAGCAAGTCATCATATTACAGTTTCGTAAGGAGTGGAAATTATCCCACTAGGTCCATCCAAGAGTTCAAAAACCAGGATCAAACTGGAGTTGCTTACATTGATTAGCGATGGGCCCTTTTCCTCTGTTGAATTTATCTTGTCTGCCTGTATTGATTAATTATCTGCAAAGCCAACAGTAGCCTTTGAAGGTCAGCTGGTATTGAAGGTTGGTGTTCATGTGGCTTTTCCCACAGCAGAGTGCCAAAAGGAGGTTTCCGTGTGTCTCCGAAACATCGATATCCAGAAATGAATCATCTTGAGAGAGAATAGGTTAATGCCAGGGATGTTTCCTGGGATCTTACCCCCACCTAAAGGGATCTTACCCCCACGGTGGCCTAGTGGTTAAGTTGCAGGGCTTGTCAACAAGAAGGTTAGCAGTTTGAGGCCCGAGCACTGTGTGACGGGTGAGCTCTTGTTACTTGCTCCAGCTCCTGCTCATCTAGCAGTTAAAGAGCATGCACATGTGAGTAGATAAATAGGTACCACTTCAGTGGGAAGGGAACAGCATTCCATGCACATCGGCTTGTCGTCATGCTAGCCATATGACCATGAAAGTGGTGACGTGATCCCCTTGGGCGACCTTCTGACAAGTAAAGTCAATGGGGAAGCCGGATTCACTTAACAACCATGTTACTAACTTAACTACAGCGATTCACTTAACAACTATAGGAAGAAAGGTTGTAAAATGGGGCAAAACTCACTTAACAACTGTCTCGCTTAGCAAAGGAAATTGTGGTCATAAGTCAAAGACTACTTTATCTGATTAGCTCACTAGAGAGAGCATTAGTCCAAACTAGGAACAGTACTAGCCATGGATACCATCTGGAACAGTGTTTCTCAACCTGGATGACTTTAAGATGTGTGGACTTCAACTCCCACAATTCAAAGCTGGCTGGGGAATTGTGGGAGTTGAAGTCCACACACCTTAAAGTCATCCAGGTTGAGAAACACTAATCTAGAACATCTCTCCCAGTTGGTTAGGATGGCTTCTCCTTCCAGTTTCCCAAAACCATTTTTGAAGGCCGTCTCTATCTCTGCAGACCTCAAATGGGCTTCTCTTTTACCTCCTCCTCTCAGGCAGACATGCTGAAGATATTTTTGGAGAACTCTTCAACGAAGCCAATAGCTTTTATTTGCGGATGAACTCCTTGCAAGAACGGGTGGATCTTTTGGTGATCAAGGTCACTCAGCTGGACTCCACAGTGGAAGAAGGTACTGATGGTCAGATTTAGGAAGATCCTTAGTAATTCAGGTCTTGGTTGCCCCAAAGGTGCTTTTTCAAAAGACAATTGGACTTCCCTTGAAGACTTCACTTCTCATCCAAGAAGCTTCTTCAGCTCTGACTGAACGGTGGAGGATGGAAGGATTTATACTTCTTGCAGTCCTCTGGTTGTTAGTCCTCTTTCTGAGAATCATTGAGGCCACATTTATAATATAAATCCTTCCATTTTCCACATTCCGTCAGAACTGAAGAAGCTTCTTGGATGAGAAACGAAATCTCTTCAAGGGAAAATAAAGTCTAGTTTATTTTCACTTCCTGCTGAGGTTAGGCTTTCGGACGACTGCTCCCCCCCGCCGCAGGGAGGTGGGACCGACTAAGTGGTTCCGCCCCAGGCGCCTGATGGACCCAGAAGGGTTCCAGAGGGAGCTCG
>JANHJO010004179.1:4183-14314 GCA_032468235.1 Pseudoxyrhopus heterurus
CTCCGACACAGTCTCTGTCTCTTCTTTGGAGTCGGAATCAGCTGCCAAATCCGCCACGCACTGCGGAACCACAACAGTAGGTCTTCACTCCTGGTAACTGCATCTATGCTATTTTTTTTTCAGCAGCACTATTGAAAGAGAGTTTTCAATTGCTTAGTCTAACCAAGAGAGTTTGCAATTGCTTAGTCTAAAAGCTCTATAATTACCTAGTGGTGTTTCATCCAAAAAATTAATCAGAGCAGACAGTACTTTGCTTCTAAGATCAGCCAAAGATAGAGATGCTGCTACTACCTTCAGAGGCATAAATGTACATGTTGGGCTTAAAAGATGTGTGGAAATAGCTTTGACCAAATATAGTAAAATAATTTGCTTTAGAAGATAAATGACTAGATCCTCATTTTAAATGCTGATACGTGATCCATATGATTGCAGCTGTGTGCAGAAGTCTGGCATTCCAGGGCTGGATTATCCATTTCCAGAAGTGTATCTTCCTGAACAGGAAGTGGTTTGTGATGTTCTGGATCAAGGATTAGGAAGAATATCTTAAAAGTAAGGCTTGTTTGATGCAAGAAGATCAGTTTATGAATTCTTTGAGAATTGTTGGTGAATTCTTGGTGAATAGTTTTAAATAGAACTTAGCCACTCATCAGCTTTATAGTAATCAATTTTTACAAAAGCAAGCTTGAACTGCTGACCTTTGGAGCCTCTTCAGACCCTATAATTCTCTATTCTTCTTTTCCTCATAAAATCTATGATTAATTAAAAATGCCAAGAGCAATTAAAAGAGATCAGCAAAAGCTAATGCTACAGTAGAAACTGTAGCTTCCAGATGCTCTGGATTATGAATTACATCATGCCTGACCACTGGCCTTGATGGCTGCAGTTTATGAGAACTGTAATCCAAAACATCTGGAGGGAACCAGTGCCTATCTCAGGTTGCTATAATGCACACAAAAAAACAACAAAACCAACATAATAGAACTCTGATCTAGTACTTCACACTGATAAAAAAAATAATGCAGCCATACTATCACCTCAAAAGCTTCCTTAAATAGACCCACTGTTTATTTGGCAGTAGAATGAACTCAAAATACACTGACCCACCCATGTTAACAGTTGCTTGGATTGGATCATTTTCATAAGGAAACATGAAGAAATAACAAGAGCCAATTTTTAAGGCAACTCTGCAAGCCTTGCAAAAGATACAGCTGCTTTAACTATTTGAAGAGAGAGAGGCTCTTTTTTTTTTGAAGGAATGCTCACTGAAAAATACATTTTGCACAGGCCTTGATGGGTTGTGGTATCATCTAGTCATAAAAAAATGTAAAAACCCTACAGAAATGGGAAAAAATTAAAGAATACATTCAACTTTGTGACACCCAAGAGTGAACTCCTCAAAAATCAAGTTCCTTTATTTGAGAATAACATTTTAAAAGAGCATTTAGGCATGGCAGAAGCACCATTAAGAGCCAACCCCCTGCTGCCTGCCTGAAAAGTGTGTCTACAGTCTGGGACCTCTTGACCTCTCCTTCTGCAGGAAATTGAGCAAATTCAAACTTCCATGATTTACTTGGGTCTTTTAAACTTCTGTTGAAGAAAGGCAAACAATGCAGGTAATTATCTCAACAGAAGCCTAATTAAATCACTATTATAGAAACAGGGCATGAAATTGATGGTGACATAAGGGTAGTTCTTTGCAGAAATGGAAATGTGACAGCTACCATTTGTTTCAAGGATATCCACTCCTTGAAGAGACCCAATTGAATGTTCATCTAACTTCCCCACTAAAGCAAATGGTGTTCATGATGTAATCATCCATCACTTTCTTTGACAAAGTGCTGACATTCAGCTATGGCTGAGGCAATCCTATACCATTCCCCCTTTGCCACCATCAGCTGGCTGATATTCATTACATGAGCCACAGTAACTGAAGACTGATAGACCTCTTATTGTGAATCGGTTTTGTTCATGAGCCATAACAAGTTGCAAGTGTCAACCCTGCAAAAACGATCTCACATTCCTGGCTGTTTGTAGTATCTCCTTTCTGCCAACAGCAAAAGAAGCCAAAGCTCTAGAATCAGAACGTGAGGTTGGGAAATCTGTCTATTTTTGGGTGGAGATTAAAAGAAAAAGGTACAGCTCCACAAGAAACAACCTATGTCGTATTTCCATAAATTTGCCATTTACCAATAATTTAGTTTAAGACCTGATGAAAATTTATTTTTTCTCTTTTAATTGCAGGCAAAATGAATCTATTTAAACACCGGTAATGGAATTAGCATTTCCTTTCTCAACAATAAAAGATTGGAGCTGATTCAAGGAAAAGAGAAAAGCATATCAGCAAGAAAAAAGAAAGTAAGAATCATGTAGGACTATAATGTGGCATATAATAAGCTAATTTCTTCTGGAAATATCAATGTAATATAAACAGTTTAAGTATAATAGTTGAAGTATTTAAGTTTACCATAATGATGAATAATGATGCTAATATGGAAATTGCCTGATACCTAAGAGAAATATCATAGGTAAAATAAACTCTTATACAAGTAAAAAGACTCATAAGAGATTATTACTGGCCATCTTCTTCTTAAAAGTCATCATTTTAACTATCAACTTAAGTCCTTGGGTTTCAATGGCAATTGGGACTGGATCACTGCATCACTAAGTGATGTGATTATAAAGCATGATGTCAATCCTTGCAAACCCAGTTGCCATCGTAACCCCGGCACCATGCAGGTTGTTAGGTGGGAAGAGGCGGGAGTCCCAGATAAGGAGAGGGGGTTGAGGGGGTACCACGGCAGGCACTACAGAATGCGGTTGTGGGCATGCTATGGAATGCGGGAACTGATTTTGCTTGTGGAAAGCCAACAGGGAAGGTCACAAATAGTGATCATGTAGGTATGAGCTGGTTGTCAAGTGCCTGAGTCACAATCACATGACCACGGAGTGCTGGAACAGCTGTCCTAATTCAGCACCATAGTAACTTTGAACAATAACTTAATGAGTGGCCATAATTCACGGACTGCCTGTATTGCATGTATTCCATGTATCAAAGTAACATGTCTGATGTGAAAGCACTGCAAGTCCCAAATTCTGAACCAGAATTCTTGAAAGATGGGAATTCTTGAAGTTGCAATCCTACCATATCTGAAGATCATTGAGTTAGGGGAAGTTGATGTCAAAGGAATGTAAAATCTGGACCAGCTAGCAGAGATGAAGGGAGGAAATGAATGTACCAGAAAATGAAGAAAGGACAAGAGAGGTGTATGAAGAGAAATAGGAGGCACAGGAAAAATTTAAAAGAAACTGAAGGTTAAAAGACAGCCAGTTTGTTATAGTGTTTAAGACACCAGAATAGAAACTGCATTGACTGTGAGTTCTAGTCCCACATTAGGCATCAAGCCATCTGGCTGATATTGGATAAGTCACTCTGTCATACTAGGAAGAAGATAATGGCAAACTCCTTCCAAAAACCCTGTCAAGAAAATTGCAGGGATTAGTCCAGGCAGTTGCCAGGAGTCAACACAGACTTCAAGGAACATTCAGTACACATTTTAAAAAGGTTAAAAATAGGAACAGTGGAACAAAGTCAGAAGAAAAGCAAATCTAACTAAGCAAATCTTAGTTAGATTTGCTCTTGCCTGCCCATGCAGTTACAGCCAATTTTTATGCTATATATTGCAAAATAGTTTCCTACAATCCAGTAGACATTTCACTAGCAATCTACAGTCTACATGTGATTAGAATTTTAAGAAAAAAAGACAAAAATAGCATACTAGAATTAAGTGACCAATAAGAAAATTTTAATGTGTACATGATGATTACAAATGCTGTTCTTTCATTGGATGCTTCAAGTAAACATTTATCATGTTTCTTATCCACAACTGATCAGAAAGAAAACATCAGCAAAATTAACTTGCTTCAATTCTTCTGTTTGCTAATATCTAAAGTTTACCATTTTAGAAAACAATTGATCCAATTGTCACATATTCTAATAAGCTCTAAAGCATAACCTATCACTAAAACATAATTTGAGTTTAGCAAGTATTGTACACTGATATATAAATTTTAAAAGATCTAAAAAACTTCTGAAACAATAATGTAACCGCATCCAAACTGCACAAGAGTCACATTTCACACTTTCCCTTTCAACACATATAGGCAAATTACAACGGCACTGAATGAATGGTGAGGTTTTTTTTTTTTCATTTAATCATGCCCAGTTCTCAGAGAGTGCCAGGATAAGTTTCTGCAGCTTTCTTGCAAGATTTTTCAAAAGTGATTTGCCATTGCCACCTTCCTAGGGCTGAGAGAAAATGACTGGTGCAGGGTCACACAGCTGGCCTTGTGCCCAAGGCAGGACTAGAACTCAGTCTACTTATTTATAGTTTGATGCCTTAACTACTATACTGGTTCTCAAGTAACATAAGTACAGCCCTCTTAAATTTATTTCTATATTCAGCTATCAAAAATAGACTTTACTAGGTTGTGATGAGACTGACAGAAATAATTCACATTTTTATCTTAACTGCTATTAGTCTCAACTTTATACAGGGCTTATCTAAATTCAATGTAATAATACTTCAAAGATCAAATATATGAGCTATTCAAACACTGAATTTCAGGTCTGATCTACCAACATGAGAAGAGTAATTATGCAACCTACTTAAATGGGAAGGTTGTAAGAATAACTGAATATTTCAAATGTTTGAGCTGATATAATGAAGTTATCAACAGAGAAAAAAAACACCTCAGTATATCACAACAATTAATACAATTTAATTAGGCTACATCTACTCTATGGGGGGAGATATTTTTTCGTATAAAATAAGGCAATTAATGTTTTCAGGGACCATTCTACAAGACATGCGACAAGATCATAGCAATGCATGACATAAAATTATCCCTGGAAACATGTCTGAAAAATTCAGTATTTTTGAAGAACTTAACTATTTTTTTTCAAAATTTCTGATAAATTAGTTTCTTTTATGACAACACCCAAAATGTGGTTGCTTTTCTATAAAATGCTTTCTTAACATTAAACTTAACACAATAGGTTGATCTAATAATGAAGGCATATTAGTCAAACTTCTGAGTCTTAAATCAACAACAACAACACCCAGACACACAAACGCTCCCTTATGGTTGGAAAAGAGTTCAAGCAGTTTTCCAAGACATTGAAACTATTTCATAAGGAAAAAGTCAGTATATTAAAGACATTACATTTGTCCTTAAATATGATTGCAAGCAACAGAAGGTGCAGTGTCAGGTGTAATGAAACCTAGAAGAGGGGGGGAAACCAAATGGACAAGTCCTCTGGTTACAACAGAATACAGAAGGTGAATATAGGGCCATCCAAAGATTAATTTACCTTTAATTTTTTTTATTTATTTATTCATTCATTTATAATCTGATTCTCCTTAAGATTTACCTGTGACTCAGTCTCTCCAAGGAGGCTCACAAACACAGACCAGTCTAGCTCCAGTAACAAAACCATGTTATTATGTACTTTGATCATTCTCTGCTATACTCCAATACTTGCCACAATTCAATTTTATACAACTTAATATATTTTTATTTAGCAGGGGTTCATTTTTCTGTCTTGCAGCAGTTTGCTTTATACAACAATCTACAAATTTAAGTTTATTAAATTCAGGGATTCTCCATGTGATTATTAAATTGTGGTGCATAAACAAAAATTTATGCTGCCCATTAAAACTCAAAATTATCCATAACATTGAGTTACACATTCTGTATATTAGCTCATAATATAAAATTTCCTAAGGATGAAATAAACTGACATTCCAAGCCCAAAGGTTTGAAAGAATAAACCTTTGGCCGTGGTGACCAACTCAGATTGGATCCTGCAAGTTTATGTTTTAAAAGTTCTGATGTATTTAACAGTAATAAAACTAATTCCTCAATTTCTGTAAAATTAGTTGAACTGTGAAATTATTTTCAGAAATATAAACAATCTTTAGCTTTTCCATCAGTGCTTCAATCTACTAATATACTGATTAATAGCCAAATCACATAAAAATGGGTAATATTGTTTCTATTGTTCTAGATAAATTACAGTTAAATAAAACTGGTTATTTTATGTATCTGAGGAATGACAAATGATTACATTGTCTTGATTTAATAAATTATACACTCACTTTCTCTCTTTCTTTCTTTCTCTCTCTCAATATATATTGAGAGATAGAGTCATGAAGAATAAAAATACACCAACATTAATCCTACCATTTTAATACTGGTCAAAACCCTAACTATCTCTTGCAAAGGAACAATGGAATGAAACATTTTTATTTAAAATATATTCTGTGTTTCATGGTCTCATTACCTCACTGCAATTTTTTCTCGTTCTACCTTAGTTGCTTGGTTTATAAAAAGATTTTTCAGATGGAAGAGCAATTTTTGAAGGGAAAAAAGGCACCTAGAAGTTAGATAATATCTGATAAGTTAGCTGGTTCTAACTTCATATTGAAAATGTGACATTGTATTTTGCAGACCAACTATGGAACAGCAGTAGAATTATCAATGGTTGAGAAATGCCAATGGACTTGAATTGTAAGATCAATGGACTATAAAAGCTGATTATATAAATATAGCTTTGCCATCCCATTTTCGACATTACTTATTTAAAATGCTTGAACTCAAAAAGATTTCCTGACCTCCATTTTAGAATCCCATCTCCAAATATACTGTTCAGATTGTTTAGTGTACTATAGTTTGCTTGTTTGAAAAATTTGTAAAAAAGAAAAGTTGATTTCCTATTGATGACAATTCATATTGTACAGTAGGCATGTATTGCTAGACAAACCAAGTTTACTTTCAGGAATCTAATCTTCTGTCATGCCTCTATACAATAACTACAACAACAATTAAAATTTTAAGTCAGGGAAAAGAGGAGCATAACAAGATAATACACTAATCTTTAGGAAATTAAAGCTCAATGCAAGATTAATTCAAGTTTTTCATGCTGAACATCATAATATAAAAAACAAAATACTTATTCTAGAAGCTTTTGTTATAGAGAGGTTCAGCACATTAAATTTAATAAATAAATAATCTCACTTACAATTTCTGGGGGATCATTCCATTCTTCATATGATGTGGCAGCATATGGATAGATCCGGTCATTGATAATCTTAAGAGTTGCCATAGCAATAGCTTTCATTGATTGAAAGTAAGCTTCCCAGAACCACCTTGCCTGCAAAGAATAATTAATATTATTTCACACTGGTTGTTTCCCAGATAGCAAATTTTAATCATCTGTATATGGCTGCCATGCATATACCCTATTAATATTTCCATGTTTCATCCTAAGCTACTGTTATTAAGAAGCTGAATTTGTTTGAAATCAAACTAGATTTGGTCACAATAGCTCTGCTATATTAAAGATAAAAAGTAAACAATCTAAAATCTGAATTATCATTCAATTAATTAGTTTATTTCAACATGTCTATACTGCCTAACTCATAATTCAAGGTGCAATAACAACTTATAATCAACATATTAACACATTATAGAGGCAACCATGCACCATGTCCATTTCAAAAATGCATCAGAATAAGTTCAGAAACATAAGTTGTAGGTATTACATCTTTTTATTTTAGGTGTAAGGTATGAAGCACCATAAGCAGATTATTTATTGATCCACAATTACTAAAGTTTGAGAAACACCATTGTCAAGTTTCTTTTGGATTAATCTCTTCCATCTTGTCTTGTATTATAAGGGGATAGGTTTATCCTTCATCTCTTTTTTTATGTAGACAGATAGTCCTCATTTACTGAGTGACATTGGGACTGGCAACTCCATTGCTAGATGACATGGTCATAACATAAAATGTGTCCAACTTACAACATCACTTTGTCAGTTCCAGTTGGGGGTCATTAAGCAAATCTCCCATAGTGATTAAGCATGTTGTCATATGTCCACAACTTGTAACTGGCTTCCCAACTGACTTTGCTTCTGGAAGCCGTCTATGAAGGTCAGAAATGGCAATCACATAACTATTGGACACTGCAACTATCATAAAGGCATGCCAGTTACTAAGCGCAAGAATTCTAACCACATGACTGTGGGGACATTGTGACACCCGCAACTTTGAGGGACAGTTGTATGCTTCCTTTTCCACACTGCTGCAACTTTGAATGGTCACTGAAAAACTGGTTGATACAATAAGTGGTTTTATTACAGAACTCTCAGAAGCATGTTATAATGCTTACAAATTACAATTTGGGGAGGGGGGGTAAAATCTCTGGATGCCATCTTTAATTCAACTATGAGAGTATCTAGGGATATCTAAACTTTTTCTTATATAGCTAAGATCAATATTAGTTTAAGATATCCATGGATATGGACGAACTGCATGGAATGGTCAACTGTCCTCTGGAACTGTTCCAATCTGACTTATAACTTCTAGTCATGCTTTATATAAAACCGGAAACTTCCTTGTTTAAAGGAAGTGATTCTTAAAATAGTGAAATTGTTTTATGGTGTCTCTTGAGACTATTTAATCCTAAAGTTTTTCCATAGTTACTTAAAAGCTCTGGAGGAGCTGGGTCCTATTTGTATACTAATGACAATTTGCCACAAATGACGAATTAGTCTGTTCTGTATAAGTTCACCCTCTCCCAGGAAAAGCAGATAAACAGTTCTGGGCTGCTTCTGAACTCGAATCTCTTCGTGTTTTCCAAATTAAGGCAAGAGGCACAGCGTGTTTAGCTTGGCTGATATTAATGGAATCATCTCTTAAGTGCCAAATAGTTTCCCCAGGTACTTTTGTGGAGATGTTGAACAGTTTTGGAAACAGGATGGCAGCCTAAATATTAGATGTCAGCCACTGCTTTCAGATTCTAATAAAGCAGGAGCTGTTAATGAATATTCAGCCCACTGAAGTTTGATATGAGGTGTCCATGGTGTTTTTTGAGCTTGCTTGTTTTCTTGCAGATGTTTCATTACCCTAACTAGGTAATATTTCAACCCTGAGTTACAAATATTTTCCTTTATTGATGAAGTTTGATATTTCACACTATATTGACATAAACAATGAACTGTATGTTAATATTGGACACTGATAAAAAGTATTCTAAGAGGCTATACAAACCTGAAGGCTGTCAGAGCAAAAAGCTTCTTACTGAAAGAAGCATCAGCAGAAACCTGTCTACTTAATGTGACATTTATTGAGGCAAATTGTTACATTCTTTAACTATATGCAAACTCTATTACAAGTATGTCATTTCAGAATAAAGAGCATCAGGTTATACCACAGTATATCTCCATATTGCACCAATGACAGATGTTCAAGTTAGCATGCAAAAATCAACAAATATTAAGTTGCAAAAAATAGCAAAATTAATAGAAACATATTAAACACATAGAAGCTATGTTTACTCTGGAAACATCTTTGATTTTCATTTTCATTTAATCACTTACAACTTCTAACTGGGAAGAAAATAAAATGTTAAGAGAAAAGAAGACGATGGCCTTGTGAAAGGGCAGTAAAAGTTAACTGTCTAAACTAAAATGTCAGGCGCCATGGTGTTGTAACATTTTGCCCCATTGCAAGATTCAAGTGTTCCCAGAGTGACACACTTCACACAGTTTATGAGGCCTTGAAGTATTGCTATTTTCATGTTGACAGACATTAATTTTGAAAACTTTGCTTTCAAAAATAAGTTACAGAGTACTCATATATATTTTATTACCTTCAGCTCAGTTAGTTCTAGCAGAATTACACTTCATCCAATTTTTTTTATTAGTTTTGCTTTTAATTTAAGTTTCAGGTCTTGCAAAGAACGTGCTGAATTTAAACTTTTGCTTCATATTTTTCTAGCCGTGAAATTATCAACTTTTGTTCTGCCATTAACAGCATTCTAGTACCCGATGTTTAAACAATCTAAACACTATAAAATACATTCTCAAACTTGAATTAAGTGTGCTGTTAAGTCTTTCAGGTTAATATTTTTGGATGGCTTTTTAGTTTGTCTATGCAGGTTATAGGAATCAATTAAACATTTAAATTGACTACTTTGAAGTCATTACATCAGATACAGTGGGGCAAAAAAGTATTTAGTCAGCCACCAATTGTGCAAGTTCTCCCACTTAAAAAGATGAGAGAGGCC
>JANHJO010004179.1:14414-25328 GCA_032468235.1 Pseudoxyrhopus heterurus
TGTTTTGTAAAATTCTTGGACATGGTACCAAGTGCCCCGATGACAATAGGTATCACTGTTACATGTTTCATCCATAATCGCGTAGTTTCGATGGCCAGGTCATGATATTTCATGATTTTTTCCAGTTCTTTTTCTTCGACTCTGGTGTCTCCTGGTACAGAGATATCAATAAATTGTACGCTTTGGTTTTCGACAACTGTGATATCTGGTGTGTTGTGTTCCAAAAAATGATCTGTCTGTATTTGAAAGTCCCACAAAATCTTCATCTTCTCATTTTCGACAACTTTTTCTACTTTATGTTCCCATGACTTTTTTGATACAGGTAAGCCGTATTTTTTACATAATGACCAGGGGATTAATTTATCAACTCGATCATGTCTAGCTTTATAATCAGTTTGCACGATTTTGCTGCACTCACATATAAAATGTGAAGCAGTTTCAACTTTGTCATTGCAAAGTCAGTAGTTTGGATTGCCAGTGGTTTATTATTATTACTATTGCTATTGCTATTATTATTATTATTATTATATTGTCATTGTTATTATTGCTTTTATTGCTATTGTTATTTATTAAAGGAAATATTGAGGGGTTGTGAGAAATTAATCTCATTTGGTGTTTAATTCCTTAATGCCCATTTGTCTCAAACACCAACGCAAAAAAACTTGACGAACTCCAAGACAATTGCTGCATTTTCATTTCTCTCATTCTTAACCAAGGCATAAAATACAGTAGTAGCTGTTAATAAAAAACCTATGCTGGGTTAGTAAGGAATTGTCAGCTCAGGCAGAATACCAAATACTATACTGACCCCTGAACAATATATCAGAAATTACTGGCCACCAGAATTATTGATTTAGTCACTGATCTGCCATTGTTATTTTTACAAAAGTAGCTTCTAGGTAGATTTAGAATAACAAAAAGGAAAGGATGATATAAATTCACTCATTCTTTCTTTCTGCTTGCATTGTTTGTTTAGGATTATATACTAAGATTTTGATTTTGTTCCTTCAAGTCCCAAGTCTGAAGACCTGGCTGTTTCCCTAGGCATTTGGCCCAGGAGATTAAATAAGCTCTTTTGCTGATATGGCTTATCATTGAGATGTACTGATTTACCTTGGGCACTGTGAGCTTTTGGTTATAGCTATGGTTTTAATCCTTGCATGCCACCCAGATTGTGTCATCATTGTGTCATCATGAATCATTGTCATGAGATGGGTGGTCTTTATGAATCATTGAAATAAAGAAATAAGTTAGTCTTGACTCTTAGCAGCCACATAGACAGACCTTATTCAGATTATTTATATTGGAACTACAGGTAGTCCTCACTTACTGACATCTTGTTTGGTGGCCATTCAAACTTACAATGACATGGAAAATAGAAATTTATAATCTGTCCTCAGTCATTTCAGTATCTCCATGGTCATAAAACAAGGATCAAGTATTTTCAGGCCTTCAGAACCATCTAATGAACTAAATAAACAAATGCCCTGACTGAAAGATCTCACAAACAAAATTCCCCACCATCCAGTCAGAGCTGAAAAAGCTTCTTGGATGAGAAGCGAAACGTCTTCAAAGAAAAACAAAAAAGTACAGTTGCTTCTTGAAAAAGCACCTTTGGGACATGGAATTCCATGCACTTACCTGAGAACAACAGTATTCAAGAAGAACTGAATAGAACAATATGGGCTACATCATTCAGAAATAAAGTCAATAAATAACCCAATCTCCTCAAATTCTAGAACTTCTTTCTACCAACCTCAAATTACATTAGTTATCTTACAAAGCCAAATCCACACAGTATATTCACATTGCCCAAAATTACTGCAAATATAATTATGGATGAGGAGGCAATAATCCGTATTGCCCACAACTGCGCAGTCTATTTATTACAATATGATTGCCAACTGAATAAAAAGGTAAAAAGGGTTCAGCTACATTTTCTGACAGGTGATGGACAGCTCCTGAAATAGAAAGCAATAGGTTTCTAGTCTCGAGGGTATCACTTTCAAATATATCAATGTTCTAAGGGTGGATCAGTTTTCTCTGCTGTAGCCATCCTGCTGAGAGGTGAAGTCCCAAGAAAAATATAGGAATCCGGCAGCAAGGCTTTGAGGTGGCAGGAACCAAGGGAGGTTCAAAGACAAGGCTGGTCAGTGGGTAGCACCTCCAAGCACCATAGAGGTTAGAGGTTAGTAAAGCAGGAGCCACTGTCCAATAAAACGGTGTTTAGAAAACCTACTTGGCAGATAAATTGAGGATCTGCTTACACCTTTCCCAGCTTTCTTAGCTGCATACTGATGCTTCCCACTGTGATTTAGTACAATGTCCCTACCATCTACCTTAGTTACAAGCTGCCTGACTCTAGACATGGGCAGTTTAAATGTGGCTGGAAACTTTTAATCAGTTTCCAACATCATAAATAAATAAATAAGCACCCACTGTCACAAAATTGATTTATCACTAAACTAACAAAATAGAAGATTTCCCATGGGGAAAGAGACAAAGCAAATTCACTGGCTCTAATACATGTAGACCTCCATGTCCTTCTTACTTCTGACAATCTCTTATGCTGGTGATTGTTTGAGCTGTTCTCTATTCTAGTAAACAAATACTTTACATTTTACAAATTGCTTAGCTTCAAGGGCCTATAAAACAGTTCCATTATCTATTATCATCTATTATGAGAATTCTATTTTTAAAACTAGATTTTTTTTTAGAAAAGAACAGAATTTATATTTATTTATATATCATCTTTAAAGATTGATTTATAATCCATATTCTGAGTGTTATCATGGTAGTGCAGGGACATTTCACATCCTCAATAATGCTCTTGTATATTTCATGAAATAGAATTAGGTCCAATTTCTGCAAATTCTAAATTTCAAATCTGAAGATCTCCAAATCTATCTCAAAGGGAAACCATGTTGATTTGATTCACAGAAACCACAGGAAGATTAATACTTAATTTTCTCTCCTTCAGGCTAAACCTATCTAGCACTTTCAATACCTCCCATAATTGTTTTTAATAGTTCATTATTATCTGCACTACTCTTTTCTATAGATTCATTTATTTATCTATTTACTTACTTATTTTTCACATTTCTGAACCATCCAGCTCCTTCAGAAAGGGACTTTGAGCAATGTACAATGAAATATTAAAATATAAAAACATCATATAAATGTTAAAAATTTAAAATTTAGAAGGTGGCAAGGATGATTGAATCCTGTTAAAAAATAATTAAAAAGGCAAAGGGAGGGTTCTCAGGGCACCAACCAGCCCCATGGCTGGCTGCATGGATCCCCAATGCAAGGCCAATCCCATCCAAGACCGATGATAAAACTCCTGGATACAGATGGGCCGACCCACTTCAGCTGACCTGGGGTCAGCTGATATCTGTTGTTCCCCATCCACGCCACAGCCTCCAGGCACCATGAAACAGCATCACTCACTTCACCCATGATGGAGTTATATAACTGGATATCATCAGCATACTGCTGATACCTCATCCTGTGGTGATGGATGATCTCACCCAGCGGTTTCATGCAGATGTTAAAAAGGAGCAGAGAGAGAGAGAGAGAGAGAGAGAGAGCCCTGTGGAGCTTATCTTTAACCACTTATCTTATCCTTGTCCATGTAATAATTCGATATCAGAATTGGACAAAGAATTGCAGATGTGACCTAAACAACACAAAGCAGAATGCTTTATCTCCTTTCTAGAAGACAAATAGATCTTTTAAAAAGGCATCCAAATGAATGCCTAAAATTCTACAATTCCACTTAATCTTCCTAGTAAGTAGGCAGCTATCAGAACTATCTTCCAATACCCTCCTTCTTGCTGCCAGATTCAAAGATCTTTTAGAATGGGAAAAATGGCTTCTGCTTTATATATTTGATAATCTGAAAAAAAAAAGTCAAGCCCTGACATTAATGAAGAAAGAAATCTAGAAAGGCAACCTAGAAAGGATTAATGTGAGGTTAGATGTTCAAGTCACACAGACTAAAATACTACAAATGGCAGATGGATAGAAGTGCTTTTCAGTGTAATAAGAATTCCCCAGAAACAGGTTTTTCTCAGGAGAAAAGATGGATTGCTAAAAGTCAAATATAGTAATTAAAAACCATTTAAAGACCTAGACTTTGCTCATAATTATTTTTTCAACCATATTTTTAGAATCATGGATCAATTACATTGTAGTTTGACTAGAGGTAAATCCTGTTATTACATACAGGATAAAGAAAAGGCTTGTATGCAGCCCCATTAGACAGTTTTCCCTTCAGACCTCACTCTGATTTGCTCACAATCTACCTAGTACATTTTTCCCCCTTGGGTTAAAAACAAGAGATTTCTCATGCCTGTGCACATTGCCTGGAGCCAGTAATAGATTATATAGCTGTCAGCAAACTGATAAGAGCCAAAATTACTCCACAGAGTCCTCTTTAAAGAAGAGCCAAAAGCAGCACATTAAATTAAAAGGGGGAAGGGTCACAGAAACCAGTCACTCATGCTGTTAATGTGGCATTAAAAACAAATATATATATATATATTATTTACTTCAGCAAATGTCTGACTTGACCTGGAGATTGAAGCCCAGTTGGAGGTCAGAGTTGAAGCATTTGGAAAAGTAAAAATTCTCCTTTTTTGATGAATGAAAAGGTTAGAAAAGCACTAACTCCACTCTCCTTTTTGGTATTAAAATGAGAGTGGCATGACAACAATAATAACAGCAAAGATGAAGGAGAAGGAGGAAGATGAAACTGTTTCCCCAGAGCTTGTTTTGCTCATTGCACAGTAATATGGTAAGATGGCTACCAGTCAACTGCTACTACTCAAAATGCACCCAAGCCCCCTGCCCCCAAAAATAAAATAAATGTTATTAAATGGCATGGAATGCTATTGAAACAGTTCTTCACATTGTGGGAAAAAGCCATGTTAGTCTCTGATGGCAAATCAGGACCTGGTAGTACCTTTTCCGCCTAAACAATTTTATTAAAAAGCACAAGCACATGTGAGCTACGGCTCACTTCATTAGCTGCTTGATGAAACAACAGTATATTTTCTATCATCTGCTTGAGCCTGTCAGCATCTCTGAACAGATAAGAGTACTGTGGGATGCACTGTGCCCTTAATCCAGCTTAACAAATGAAAACCAAGATGTTAACAAATATCAGCAACTTAGATGGAAGGTAAATACATTTTCATTTATTTCAACTTAAATCTAATATCTGTTCTATTTCCAGATTAAATATCAATCAAAAACCTATCAAAAACAACACAGGTGGCCATATTTCAGTAGTACAGAATACATTATGTCCATAAAATAGATACTGATGAAAAATAATGACTCAGGTAAGAAAAGATACTGTACAACCTAGAAATCAAGAAGCACTCCTGATTCTGTCTTCAAATCTAATTTTATACTGAGGCAGTCTTTGTATCATTTCTGTTATTAGGCATTTGGGAACCAGAAATCACTACCAAACTACTGCAAATTGCCCAGAGGTCTAGCGGTATTACCTGAACTAGCTTCTGCCCATCCTGATCTACAGATACACTTCCCCCAAAATGCTTCTGGCTCCCCAATAAATTACTGTAATTCAAAATAATAAAATTGAATGTGTCTAAAGAATAACATCCCTCTTTATGTTCCTTGAATCTTAATCACTTCATACTATATATCTGTAGGAGCCTGTTAGCAGCTCCTCCTTTCTGCAGCTGTTCTCTAATATTTTCAAGGATGGTAACTTTTCATGTTATCTTTCTCTCCACGTATAGGAGTTCTCAGACTCTATTCTCTGCTCACTGTTGATGAATGAATTCTTCAAGTCTCATGATTCCCTGAACCACCCACACAGAAACTACACTAGTTTTCTTTCAGTGATGCTGCTTTGGTTTTACTATTATGTTTTCCCCCCATAGTCAGCCTGTAATTCACGTCTGTTGCTTCTCCCTTTGAAATGACAAAACAATACATTTCTATTCTTTTGGCAAAGCTTTTAACTCATTTCCTATTACCTCTTACTTTGTGGCATTCTTTTTTTCCCCCTCTTATGTTCTGTTGTCACATTTTAGTATCCTCTAAATTCCTTCTCAAAATGCACCCATTTCAGGAAAACATCAACTAAAACTCATTGTTCCTATTCTCTGATGGGGATTCTATCTATACTAAAACTTACCCTTGCAACAGACCTTTGTTTTGTCATACTGGGTTCAGACAACCTGGTGCTCAGACACTATTGTGCATCCTGACGATTTGCTGGTGCCACCAGACTCTTCAGCCATCCAACATTTAAAAACATTGAATGAATGAAATATCATAGGAAACTGCCATGGCTCAAAATAAAGCAGTAGCCTTCAACGCTATAATTATGTGCAAGAATTTCTTTAGGTCCCACTGGCCTACAGAAAGCCAGTTTTTTGGGACCAGCCCGCCTGCTATATTCACTTGGTGAGCAGAGAAGTATCCCATAGCAAAAAAATGTTCTGATTATATCCAGTTCATGTTTTCAAAATCCCAAATCTGCTCGTCTAAAAAAGTTGTCCACCTGTCTTACATCTATAAAACACAACACATACCAATAATATTATATAAATAAAAATGGACAACTATGGACAGTTCTTACTCCACAGAACATTTTTATTCTTTTTAGAATAAATGTGAAAATATGTAAAAACCATCCATCAGAAGGATAACTCTCCAAAAAGAAAATGGGATCAAATTTGATATGGAAGGGGGAAAAACAGGCAAAAGCAGGACTACATGCTTTCCTAACTAGTTTTCCTAGGTTGCTATTTTAAGAAAGAAAAAATATTAGAATAGAAAATCAAATAAAAATTGTATTAAGGTTTTATTTTGTATTCTTGCATACCTGCTGTCTTGATCTTTTATTTTTACAAAGGTCAAACAATGATTGTGGGCTAATCATCACCATTAAGCATAGCTTTATAGGACTACTTCAGGCATAAATGAGAGTTTAGTTTTCAGGCTCCATGTGGATTTAACATAACGGAGGGCAAGTTGGAGAAGAATGCTTACTAAGGGGCTTTTGTAGAAATCAGACTGGCTACAACAGAGCTTCTTTACAGGCATGGGGTGGTCTTGAAATATCCATGTGTTCAGCCAGCGTGCTTTAACTTTCTTAAATTCAATTGGCTCTTGCCTCTTCCAAGCAGCAAGTCTGCTGGGGCTAGATAAAGCCAGAAGAAGCCTCTGGTTTCTGTAAAACTAAAAGAAGGAGCTTTGTTTGAGGGGATGGGGGGCAGAAGAAGGACATTTACACTCTTCAAGCACACATGGTCACCATATTTTTATTCTTTTAAAGGCATAAGTGCATGGATTAAGCCTGAACACAAATCAGATTTCAGATTTAGTGGTTGGGTAGATTTAGATCAAGTAGATTAGTAATTAAATTTCCAGGTGGATTTGTATGGCTAAATGTTTACCCTATTTAACTATGAAAATCTGAAATTATAGGACTTGCTTAAGATCTCAGTGCAAATCAAGAGATAAAGGAAAAGAGAATCATATTCCAACTCTATTATCAAACCACAAAATACCACAGCTTCTCATCTCTGGTTTATAGATCTCAAGGTGGTTTTTGGCTGCTCTCAAAATTGAGGTCACATTGAATAAAGTTTGCTTCTAAAATACTCAAGTCCACCCATGAGAAAATACTGCACACCAATCTGAGTAGCAATATTAGTTCCAATACAGTATGGAATGCATTTTCCCTCAGCAGCAGAAACTCATATGCCTATCCAAAAACATTTTGCTAGGAGTTTTTTTTTTGGGGGGGGGGAGGGAGGATTTATGTTGTTGTTTTCATTAAAGTGTTTTTGTTTATGAGACACAATCATTTAAAATATACAAAAACAAAATAGTATAGTTTAGAAATTATTTCAATATTAGAACAAATATGTTTTAATATATGAACTACAGAAATTTAATGTAGTAGTCATCAAATAGGCAAGAAAATGCTTAAATTAGAATATAACTTCTAACTTCTAATTTCAGACTTTTCTCAGGCATTTTTTAGCCACAAACAGCTGCTTTAATTCTATGTTACCCTACATGGTTGCAGTACAAATATTACAAACATGTACATACATATGTTTTCACTTTGCACATTCTAGTTCATCATTGTATGTGGATCGTCAAATACTATTTTCTATTTTCTAATAGAATATCAAATTGGTTTTAAAGTATGACACTTCAAACACAAAAGGATGTACAGTTATGCATTACATTTAACTTTCCCAAATCATACAGTAGTATGTAACACGAACATATAAATAGTACCATGAACAGTATTATTACGGCAAGATGGGCAGCAAACAGACAGACTGATTGAATCTATAAGTTCAGCGGAGCAGAATGAAAAAATGAGATTAAATATATAAAGAAACAAACTAGTGATAAACACCATCAAGCTTAGAATTGACAATGAAGATACTGACATGTTGCATGGCTTATGCCTTTTAGGATCAACCAACAAGGGTAAAGGAGCCAGTAATCAAAAAATATGCTGCAGGCTAGCACTTTGTTAGAGTAGCCATGAAGGCTTTGGAAAAAATATTTAGATGCTGAGATGTCCCTGTATATACAAGGATCTGAATTATGCAGGCAATGGCTTTCCCTGCATCCACCTATAGAAATGAAATTTAGACTCTAAAGCAGTATAAAAAGAAATATTGATACTTACCAACTTCAGTGTTCAAAACGTACAAAGTATTAAATATAGTGATTCACTAGAACGTCTCCCATAAAGCTCACTGCCTGTTCAAATTAATTATTATTATGGTTGATCGCATAGTTAGCCAGATGTTTATTATTAATATTATGATTCATCACAGTCAGTCAGAAATTTAGACTGAATCTGGAATTTTTGTCTACCTATCAAGTCCTTCCCAAAGACCTGGGATTGGCAGATGTCATTTGATGGTGTTTAAGCGTATCGCCTCAGGATGCAAACTGTTCCAAGCAAAGCTGCCTTTTGCAATTGACTGGTGATTTTGTCAATACCGAAAGAGTTCAAGTAGTGCTCTAGTTGTTTTGGGATTGCACCCAAGGTGCCTATTACTATTGGTATTATCTTTGCTTTCTTTTGCTACAGTCATAATACTCTTATTTGCAGGTTTTTGTATTTTTTCCCCACAACAATAATGTGAGGTAAGATGGTCTGAGAAAAAAATGACTGGCTCAAAGCCATTCAGCCAACTTTCATGTCTATAGCCCTACCACTTTACATGTAAATATATTATAGAGTTAGGATTAAGATCTTTGTATAAATCTTTGCATGTTGAACCCGTAGTTATAAAAAGCAGAACATGGAAATATAAATAAGTTATAATATGCATGAATTTCATGCCCGTACATGCAGTCTTTTGCCAACCTTCAACTGAGTAGCAAAACAAAGCAATCTCTGGAGTCAACTATGCTTAGCTGTGGTTTCCTACTTTATTTGGCTTCTTGCACAAATTGAGGAGTAAAGCAGAAGCAAGGGACTGAAAATAATTACATAAACTTGTGCAAATAATTGTGTTCTAACCAAGAAACTATCTGCTTGCAGCCAATCACAAATAGCCATGAAAATAATGTCATAAATAAAACATTAAATATTACATTACAATAAAGGAGCTAGAAAAATCTAAAATAATGAATAATAGAGTTGGAAGGGATCGTGGAAGTCTTCTAATCCAACTCCCTGCTCAAGCAGGAAACCCTAGACCAGGGGTCTTCAAACTTGACAGCTTTAAGACTTGTGGACTTCAACTCCCAGTATTCCTCCTCCAGTCATGTTAGCTCAGGAATTCTGGGAGTTGAAATCCATAAGTCTTAAACTTGCCAAGTTTGAAGACCCTTAAACGAACTAACAAATCAATAAAATCCCTGGTGGCGCGGTGGTTAGATGCAGTATTGCAGGCTAACTCTCTCAGGAGTTCGATCTTGACCTGGCTCCAGGTTGACTCAGCCTTCCATCCTTCCGAGGTGGATAAAACGAGGACCCAGATTGTTGGGGGCAAATAAGCCGACTCTGTAAAACTGCTTAGAGAGGGCTGTAAAACACCATGAAGCGATATGTAAGTCTTAAGTGCTATTGCTATTCCTAAATAATAAAAGCACTAAGTAATAAAATAAAACTGAAAAAGAGAACGATGCTTCTTAACTTTTTTTTCCCCAATTAAAATTGCTACAGGTCATATCTTGAGTCACTTAAGTCGTCTTTGTTTTAATTTGCCTTCTTTTCAGACGGTTTTCCACCTGCCGGCCCTTGGGGAATGTGTCAGCATCTTAGCGAAGGATCTGGGTACCAGAATCTACAATAAATACACCATTCTTCGAAAAAGTTGTACCATTTCAGCGGACAATTTTGAGAAGACCTATGATAGCTACGTCAAACTTTTGGCCACGGATAATGAGGTATCAGTTGTCTTAGGTGACACCTTTAACTAAACCATCTCCATGGAGGTTCTCAGTCATCCAGGTCATGGTTGTCCCAAAGGTGCTTATTTCAAGAGGCCACTGGACTTTCTGTTTTTTCTTGGAAGAGGTTTCTCTTCCCATCCAGAGCTCATTCTTCAGCTCTGAAGAAGCTTCTTGGATGAGATGTGAAACGTCTTCCAAGAAAAAAACCAGAAAATCCAGTTGCCTCTTGAAAAAAGCACCTTTGGGATAGACCATCTCTAGTTTCTGGATGACCACTTTCATGAGAGGATTTTTTGGGTTCCAATAACTCAGGGCTTGTTGTTGTTAGTTGCAAAGTCGTGTCCGACCCATCGCGACCCCATGGATAATGTTTCTCCAGGGCTTCCTGTCCTCTACCATCCCCCAGAGTCAGTTTAAGCTCGCACTGACTGCTTCAGTGACTCCATCCAGCCACCTCATTCTCTGTCGTCCCCTTCTTCTTTTGCCCTC
>JANHJO010004181.1:13968-37677 GCA_032468235.1 Pseudoxyrhopus heterurus
GCAAGGCATAAATACCTGGGCAAAGCCGGGTTATCAGCTAGTATATATATATATATGTTGCACACCATTATTATAGACATTGTGAAAAGGTGAAGTGGTACATTATTCTGTTCATTTGGCTTTCGGAGCTTGGATTTTGAACTGCTGTCATAAGCTTTTTTGCAAGTGGAATCATTAAGTCCTAATGTAAACACAATTTGTCTTCAAGAGTTAATTCTGTTTTGAAATAAAATAAGACCCACAATCTAATGATACTGTTTATTGAAATGGGGCAATTTGCCAACTTGCTTCATTATACAATGTACAGGTAGTCCTCAATGTACAACAGTTCATTTAGTGACTGTTCAAAGTTACAATGGCACTGAAAAAAGTGACTTATGACCGTTTTTCACTCTTACGACCTTGGCAGCATCCTCATGGTCAACCAATCACAATTCAGATATTTGGCAATTGACGCATATTTATGACGGTGGCAATGACCCAGGGTCATGTGATCAACTTTTGTGACCTTCTGACAAGCAAAGTCAATGGGGAAGCCAGATCACTTAATAATTGTGTCGCTAACTTAACAACTACAGTGATTCTTTTTAACAGCTGTGGCAGAAAAGGTCATAAAATGGGGCAAAACTTACTTAACAAATCCACAGACATTTTGGGCTCAATTATGGTCATATGTTGAGGACTACCTGTCATGCCCCCATCGGAGTCTGAATCTGCAGAGGAAGATAAGCTGAACTGGAGCCAATGGAGGGCGTGGTTTTATTAGCTTCAGAGGAAAGTGGGGAGGAGCAGGGCCAGTCAGCCCAGGGCCTTTCAGGATTGGGACACTTGTAGGCAGGGAGGAACGGGGGCAGGATGACCAAGAGAGGCTAAGCAGTGAACGTGAAAGACAGAGCTCAGGCGATGAGCCAGGTCCGCCCCCTTCTGATCCTTGAGCGTGGAGAGTGGAGAGAAGGCGAGAACAGTGCAGACTAACTCGGCTACTTGGGAGGAGAGCACCCCGCCCCTCTTCACAAGGAACAACTGGAGACTGAGACTTAAGGAGAAACTGTCGGAAGAGGCATTTGTCGGGAACAAATGCTGAATTCATGGAGGGTTGTCTTCCGTTGCCGACGTTGCACATTTTCTGGACATCTTGTTTTTTTTCTTGCTTCTGGATTAATTGCCTTGTTCCTTTGCTTCCTGGACTAATTGACTTCTTCCCTTACCCCGCTGGATTTCTTGTTTTGGCAACCGTTGTGCTCACAGCTTTGTGCTGGACTACTTGCAGCCAGAGGCTGCTGCTGGTGTGTGTGTGTGTGTGTGTGTGTGTGTGTCATTACTTTGCTCTGGGATTTGCCAGAAATGTGGGAGCGTTTGGGGAACATTTGGAGCAATAAAGGGGCAGTTTGAACTATCAGCTGACTGAGTTGCCTCTATGCCGTGCCCCAGGTCATCACACTACCTGTATATTTATATTTCATTGTTGAAATAAATACCAGCACACACTCTGCTAGAGAGAAATTCCCTGAAGATGGGTTCCAGCACGAGTCCGAACGCTTCGAAGACTAAACTTCTGGCCCTGGTGACTGACCCGACCCTCATTGGATCTTGCAATATTTTATTGTTAGACAAAATTGTGTGTTGTTTAATGGGACTGCACCACAATCAAAAAGGAGAAGCATTCTGTGCCTTCTCTTTTTCTGCTTCTGTTTTTCTGCTTCTCTTCATGAGATGCACACAAATTGAAAGTCCCAAAAGTGACTTGATACAAATTGCATTTTCAGGGTGGAACTGGACTTTCTGGTCTTCAAAGAAAACCCAGAAAGTTCAGTTGCCTCTTGAAAATGTACTTTGGGGAGAACCATGACCTGGATGACTGAGAATCTCCATAGATGCTAAGCTAGATTTGTGCTATAGCTGAGATTTGCTGAACAAGCCATAATATCTAGATTTATACGCAGCTATGTGAATCATCAACCATAGTGGCTGGGTTCTTACCCAAAGTACAGAGCCTGGCAGTGGTTGCTTATTCAGCAAAGCGTGGCTTAAATCTTGGGCTAGAAAATGTGCAGATCCAACCTAAAGGAAAGGTGGTTTTCCAATAACTATCAGATATGTGGAAATCTCTGAATATATCCAAGCATCCTTTTAGGTCCTATGCTCTGGCAAACAGATCCTTCCAGAGAAGTCCAGTGCTATAATTACTACATATAATGTAATTACTACATCTATCATAGTGCTTAGCTGTAGCCTTCCTTGTAGTGTGTTGGAAAGTCAAATCGGATTGAATTCACATGGTATGCCAAACTATAATGTGATTTTTGTGGTTGTGGCTTAGGGCATTGTCTAAACACAGCCAATGTGTGTGGGTTTTTTTTAAAAAAAAACATGGCTTATATTTAGTGCATTTTATGAAGCAAGCCAGCTTTGCTTAGAAGTATAAACCATGGTGAACCATGCCTTTGCACGCTGTGTGAGCACAATTGTAGTATATCAAGGAACAGCTTGACTTCCTTACATCCCTTTTTTTTCCCCACACTCAGCAGAACTTTTCTCTTAGATGTGCAATTGTGGTTTCAGTCTCCATCTGATTCTAATAGCACACAGCTGTGGAAGTTAAGACATCCAATGATTTATGTAGGGATTGACTCGAGTAAGCCTGGTAGTTTGTGAGCTGGGAATATTAGCTGTGTTTCATTAAGCACAAGGCAACCTTCTGAAGTCCATTAAATGAAAAAACAAGCTATTTTGGGGGGAAGAATCTTAAGAGGGAACTGCAGGAGGAGAGGTAGGTGGTGAATCTGAATTGCATCAGAAGTAAATGAGCATCATAAAAAGTATATATTGTGTGTAAAGTTGAGAGTAAAAAAAAAGAGCAAGTAAGGATTCTGGGTATTGTAGTTTTGCTGACCTAGGATTGAGAACCTTGTCTTCGTGGATGAAGGGCAAAAATTTTTAAATGTAAAAATATTGCAATGTTAGTTGAAGACTTAACTATTGAAGAATCTGATATGGAAGACAGCCTGGGAACCTCAAGCCCTTAGCTTCCATTTTAGTGAAATGAAAAACAGCATTACAGATAGTCCTCAATTTAGGACCATAAGGGAGCCTGTTAATTGTGGTCATAAGTCATGACGGTTATAAATCAGGTTGCCTATGTGACTGACCTAATGTTATGACCTTTTTGGCAGCGGTGGTTAAGTGAATGTGGCTGGTTTTGCCAAAAACTGGAAGTAAAGCCATTGTAAAATGCAGTCATACGACTGTGGGACATTGCAAAAGGCTGTAATTGCAGACCGGTTGCCAAGCAACTGATGTATGGTCATATGATTATGGGGAGTGGCTTAAAACTGGGTTGTAAGTACAGGCAGTCCTCGACTTATGACCACAATTGAGCCCAAAATTTCTGTTGTTAAGTGAGACATTTGTTAAGTGAATGTTGCCCCATTTTACAACCTTTCTTGCCACAGTTGTTAAGTGAATCAGTACAGTTGTTAAGTTAGCAACATGATTGTTAAGCGAATCTGGCTTCCCCATTGGCTTGGCTTGTCAAAAGGTATGAACCAGTTGCCAAGCACCTGAATTTTGATCAGGTGATGGTGGGGATGCTACAAAGGTTGTAACTGTGAAAAATGGTCATAAGTCACTTTTTTCAGTGACGTGACTTTGAATGGTCACTAAATGAACTGTTGTAAGTTGAGGACTACCTGTATCCCCAAGGAGAGCCCTTGTAACACGGGAGAGTTGTTGAGTGACCAGTAGTAAGTTGAGAACTACCTATGAAAGCTCTCATCTCTACTTGGCTGGGTCTCTTACTTATTTGAGATTACCAGGTTGGATTACCAGCATGCTAAATGAGATGCATTTCTGAATTGGAGTAGAAGTCACTTAAATATAACTGAGGTTTGCTTCACTTTCTGGACTGAAGCTCAGTTAAGTTCACACAACCTGCTAAGCCAGAACTGAACATGGCTTTGTGTAGCTTAGTGCAATGTGTGAACTCAGCCATTGTGTTTCGTTTTCCAATGTTCTTGTATTTCATGTGGATATAGTAAAAGAAGGTACAGGCTTCAGTGTGTGTTTACTATTGCAATTACCAAAGGATGTGCAAGGATGCCTTTTTACTTAACCTGAGCAAGAGATTTGGCAGCTAACGCAGGGCAATAGAGCAAGGATTTTCAAAACGAAATTTGTAATCTGATGGTGCAGCCTTAAACTCAAATAAGGTCTTCTGGCACTGAAGGCTGAAGAAAGAAGTTAATTGTCCAATGTTTCTTGGCCATCTGGGAAGACCAGAGCATTCTTTGCCAAAAATGCCAGAACTGACAGAATAGCAGAGTTGGAAGGGGCCTTGGAGATCTTCTAGTCCAACCCCCTGCTCAGGCAGGAAACCCTGACCATTTCAGACAAATGGTTGTCCAATCTCTTCTTTAAAACCTCCAATGCTGGAGCATTTGCAACTTCTGGAGGCAAGTTGTTCCACTGGTTAATTGTGCTCACTATCCAGAAATTTCTCCTTAGTTCTAAGTTGCTGCTCTCCTTGCTTAGTTTCCATCCGTTACTTCTTGGCCTGCCTTCAGATGCTTTGGAGAATAGGTGGACCCCCTCTTCTTTGTGGCAGCCCCTGAGATATGGGAACACTGCTATCATGTCACCCTTAGTCGTCCTTTTCACTAAACTAGACATGCCCAATTCCAGCAACCGTTCTTTATATGTTTTAGCCCCCAGTCCCTTAATCATCATTGTTCCACTTCTCTGCACGCTTTCTAGAGTCTCAACATCTTTTTTACAAGCCCCTTTCCTCCCTCATCATGGGTTTCTAATGAAAAACCCAAACTTAACTCCTTTGCGTTGCAGCTCTTGAGTAGGGATCAACATGTTTACATACAACAGTGCATATTTGGTTTGTTGGAGGAAATGCCTCTAAGGACAAATGGGTTTAATTAGCCAGTGGTGCTCAATCTCATTCCATGCTTGACTCTAACTTAGAAAAAGAAAGAGAGGGAGGGAGGGAGGGAGAGAGAGAGAGGGAGGGAGAGGGAGAGGGAGAGAGAGGAAGGAAAGGAAGGAAGGAGGAAGAAGAAAGAAAAGAAAAGAAATAAATTCTCGGTCATTAGAAAAACAAGAGTGGAAGCTTTTTAGAAAGTTATACAGTAATAAAATTACAACGAGCGGATTCATTTGGGAGTTTCTGGATAATGCAGGCAAATCTGTGTTTCTTTTCTAGACAGCAGAGTTGATTTAGTGTGTGTCCCATCCATCTGTGAAACGCATCAAAGGGTCACCATGAAGAATTATCTTATTTTAACTTTGCTTTGCAATATGGCAACAATTTCCTCTTTCCTGGAGTAAGGAGAGGTCCGAGCCAGGCTGCTGTTAATCTCCTCTCCATTACAACGAGCTGTTTGCTTCGGCAGTGCTGGTTTTGAGCCTCCACCAAGAAAACTTCATCGCAGGAACAGAGTCCAGCAGAAAAAAAACAAAAAAGATGAAGGTTTTGTAAATGCAACCTGGACACCTGCTACATATATCGATCTCCGAGGCCATCGGGGACTCTGTTTGGCATCCTATGGATAGATTTTTTTTAAAAAGTCCTGGCTCGTACTTGAGAGCTTAGTTCTTGGAAGGCATTGGTAATTCTAGATCTTGTTCTACTTTGGTAATTGCCCCTGAAAAATAAACGGTTAAATAAGGCAATGGGGTTGTTCCCTTCCCACCCATATTTTTCATAGGGCCAATTGCAAAAATTTGTTTTGAATGGCTAGTATTCTTTGGCCTCTGGAGAAAATGTTCTTTTGGATATCGTATTTTCACAGTCGCTGACTTCCCACCAGACCCATTAGGGCCCCCACATCGCCCCCACTGCTGACTTCACTGCTGGTACTTGTGCTTTGCTAATTACTGTTTAACATGTATAAGTATTTGTGTATACGCCCAAAGAGGGACAACCCCCCCCTCCTAAAATGCCTTGGACTTTCTATTGTTTCTCTGTTGTGCTATTGACCAAACTCTAAAAAATGCAGATAGTCCTTAACTTCGAACCATTCGTTTAGTAACTGTTCAAAGTTACAACTGCGTTGAAAAAAGTACCACCGGTCTTCACCCTTAGGGCTGTTGCAGCACCACCACCCCTGGTCACGTGATCAAAATTCAGGTGCTTGGCAACTGGCATGTACTTACGACTGTTGCAATGTCATGGGCTCACGTGATCCTCCCAGCTGGCTTCCAACAAGCAAAGCTAGTTTCGCTTAACAACCACGTGATTCACGTAACTGCAGTGATTCACTTAACAACTGTGGCAAAAAAGGTTGTAAAATAGAACTCACTAACTCCCTTAATAACTATCTGGCTTAGCAACGGAAATTTTGGGCTCAGTTGTAGTTGTCGATCAGGACAACCTGTATTATTCCAGTTATTCTATCTGAAAGATTTTTTGTTTGTTTGTATAGATGGGAAGATTGTAGGATTTTTTTTGGTGGTGTGGGGGGGGCTTTTTATTGCTCGTTGCATGATCTGCTTAATAACTTGTTGAGTCCTTCGTCAGCGTGAAACCTGATGAGAAGCAAGTTTAGGTGGTGTTCACATATGCAATGAACTTTCTGTGAATTATCATCTGAGCCGTTCCTGGAAATCATCAAAAGACTGAGAAAGGGATCGGTTTAGACTCCCATTTTCTCTGATAACGACATTCTGCTTACATTTCCAGAGATAAAAACTACGGTGGTGTACCCAGCAACTGAAAAACATCTTCAAAAATACTTGTCTCGCTCAGTGTATCTCATCCAGGAGACGGGAGAGGATTATAAGAACATCACTCTGCCTTTTATCGAGTCGCAGAGCATCAGCATTCAGGTACGAACATCATTCTTTGTTACGAATGTGCCGTCAAAAAACAACGTGGCTTAAGTCCAAAGAGGTAATCCAGGTGTACCCCAAAGCCCCCCCTAAATGTTGTTCCCAGTACCTAAAGCTATCTGATCTGAACTGCAGAAATCCAGATAACTGCTAAAGAGTAGACGAGAGAGACACTTTTTCTGCTTTTCTTTGCTGTCAGTTGGTCGCCAGGCAGATCTTGGCTGCCCAGTTCTGTTAGCTCCACCTGTATCTCAGGACAATTTCAAAAACAATTCTTTACTAAGATAATTGGGTAACTGTTATTCAGAAATCTTAAACTGGAATGTCAGCTCAGGAGGGAGGCGGCAAAGATCTTCAAACGTCATAATTTTTTTGAAACCTAAAAGGAATTTCAGCTGATTTGCAATTGATAGCCTTTTTCCTTCCCGATTTTGTCTTTTCTGAACGGCTTTGTGATTCAAAGGAATAAATTGTTCGTGCCGAACAAGGCTTAGCAAATGGTTTGGCTTTTTTGTTGCGTTTGTTGCCCTTGGATGTAATTTCATTCTGCTTCTTGCAGCATTCAATATGCAGGACAAGCTTGGCTTTTTTCCCAGGACGTCACCTCTGTGGCCTCTCTTCTAGCTATGACATCATTGGCAGATATTGAATAAGAAATAGTTGGGTGACGGGTTTGCGTGTTTATTTTGACAACACCAGGCTCATTTTCCAGCCCAAAAACTAATTTTCATCCCTGAAACAGTCATGTATGAGTTGAGGCCCTCAAGCTGCGTGCAAGGAAAGCCATTCTAATCTAGAAGATGTATTGACTTGTAAATGCTTAATTCCATACAAGAGAACAATATTAACATTATACTGGGGGTAACATGATTATTCTTTCAAATTTTCTGTTAGTTAATTTTTGTCCTGATTTGGCCTATTATTCTGGCTTTTTAGATATTTTGTAAGGTGTGGTCCCTGGCATGTTACTTAACAACAGAAAGTTGAGGAAGTAATAGGAACTAAAGAGGAAGGAGAAATTGCAAGGGGAAGGAGGAGTAACAAGAGATGAATCTGAGCTTACAACATGCTTACAGTGCAATATTACGGAAGCAGCACTGTTCGGCTTAATTGAACTCACTCCCAGATATGAAAAAAAATAGGATTGTAATTCTGGAGTTTATTTGGAGGAGGACGAAGGACCTTAACAAAAAGACATTTGCCTTTTGTGTTTCATGGAGAGAGCTGCGATTTGGTCCTGTAGAATCTATGGAGATGGGACTCACCCTTCTTCTCCTCCCCCAGATTTAACGTGGCTTCTTCACTAGAGATGTGTGTAGGGAATCCGCTTTGTTGCACCGATCTTTAATATGCATGTTCAGCTGGGGAGTAATTACGTTGATGGTGTATGAACCTGGGCAGGTCATTATTACACAGGCTTCACAGGGGAGCATTATAATGATCAGTTGGCCTTTTCTTCTCCTTGCAAGTGCTTTGGTATCTTCTCTCTTGATTTTAAAAATGCATAAACAGGGATGAATGAGATGGTTCTCCTGACTGATGGCTCAAAGCGAGAAGAGATTGTTTTGGAAATACCACCGGACTTTGACATTATGTTTAATTAATTAGATAATACTAGGACAAGAGGTTTCGATGAAGAACCTCGCATTTTAGGTGGCAGGATAATTGATAGGGGCTCGATCTGTTTAGCAAGCGCTAGACAAAAATAACATTCTCTAACTAGCCTCACGTTGTGCTTGGCAATTGCTGCTGTATTTCCCTCACCTCCTGCTGGCTTTCTTTAACTTCAGCCCTGCAGGTTTCTTTCTTAGCCTATTTCAGAAGCACCCTGCCACCATCTGCTTTTTCAGTCATACAGACAATATTCAATTAGGGTTACTTGATACAAGAGATCTAAGGCCTGTCACCTTCACTCAGAGCTTCTCCTACGGAGATGAATTTTTCCTTCAAAAAGGACGCAGTCATTTATTACTGGGTAAAAAGGATCTGCTTTCAAAGACCTATATACAGCATGCTCTGAGATTTGATATATCTGCTCCCTTAGACTGTAGGGCTGGAGTAAATAATTCGGTTTCCTTTAATCGATTTCTAATTATAATTACATGCAGTTGCCACTGTGTCCCTTCTCTGGGATGCAAAAATCCAGATTACCATCAGATGACAGTCAAGCAATTAAAAATTGCCGGACATTTAGATGAAGGAAAATATTTATAGCTCAGGTTCGCCTCAGCCAACTCGCCACAGCCAACCCACCACGGCCAACTCGCCACAGCCAACTTGCCACGGGACAAGCTGCGGGACAAGAGTTACACTAATATCAAAGAAGTAATGAAATAGAATAATTAAAGAAAGGATGCAAAAGGAGAGACAGAATGAAATTGAATGGCAAAAATTAAAATATTTTTTTTATTTATTTTAAATAATTAAATTGAATTGTTAAATTATCCAATGGCAAGTTGTCCTGCAGTGAGTTGGCCGTAGTGAGTTAGCTGCAGTTAGTTGGCTGTGATGAGTTGATCGTGATGAGTTATCCCACTCCATTGACATGAGGGGTCCTTGGTGCTCTCTGAGCTTGCTTGTTTTCTTGCAGACGTTTCATTACCCAAACTAGGTAACATCATCAGTGTAAGGTAACATCATCAACTACATCTTGTTTGTTTTGAGGAAACCTTCCTCAATCTATTTCAGGTCTATGCTAGGACTATATTTACAATCCTAGGCTGATAAAATGTATAACTATATTGAAGAATAGGAAAAAGGACAGGAACTTTCCAAACAGACATACAGTACACTAATCTCATCTACATATTTTTTACATATTTGCAGAAAAACTAAAACTAAAAAAATGCAGTCACCAGGACCCCTGATCAAGAGACAAAACTCTAACGATAGAAAATTGATTGCATTCAAGTAAACTTTTTTTGTCCATAATCTCTCATAAAATCAAATTCTTACAGAATTCTACAGTTCCTCAGAAAAAAATTCAAAAATCCTGCTCTAAATTAGTGTTTTGATATTTCTTTACAGTAAATAATTTTGCTTATTTCTAATACACAGAAATAACAAATTATACATTTTAACAAATTATAAGCTTAACAAATTATGCAAACATTCCTATATAGAGATTTTTACAGTTCCTTAACTGTCTTATTCTCTCTCTCCCTGATTCACGTAGGTCATGGTGTCAAACTCGATTGTGTCACATAACATATTGTGATGTATTGCGACGTTTTTTGGCTTTGCCGAGCTGGGGTGGGCATGCTTGTATGTGATGCATCCAGCCCACGGGCCGCCAGTTTGAGACCCATGACGTAGATGTTTCTATTAGATCATTAGCTGCAGAATATTGCTACAGCTGTGGCCACATACAACAGCAATGTTCAACAATTATTAAAACTTCCTGCATTCCTAAACTTCTTTCTTTGTATATAACTCTATGTTCATCAAGAGGTGTCTCAGATGTCTTAATTAAGCAGGAAGCTTTTTGGGATCTAGGATACCATTTTTCTAGTGCTGCCAAGAAGAAAACTTAAGATCATTTCATAATATTTGTATCTATCAGGTTGTCTCATCCTGCCATGAACCACTTATGTCAATTTGACAGGAGGTGCAAGGAGTACCGAAAAAGCTGAACACCAAATGAATTTTTCCCATAAGGAATAATGTAGTGAGTCATTAGACAACCGACACCAACAAGTTCTAGTTTGTGCGTTGAGCACCAAACAAACAAAAAATACCAGGACAAAATTTTTGCAGTCAAAATACATTCAGTACCAAATTCAATGAATTTCAAAGCAGTTGAGTACCAAGGCACCACGGTGTAGGATTTCTCTCCTCTTCCTCTCAGTAAAGAGAGCAAAATATAGAGTCTCAATACAATTCTTTGTACTATAAATAAAGAATTTAATTAATTTAAAAATAGAAGAACACGCTTTCTTAAAGACTTTGCCCTTCATATACTATATATTAAATCCCAGGTCTAGAGGCTATATTAATCTATAGAAATCTTCTGTAGTGTGCTGACAACAGCAGTAATTTAGTTAAAAGTAGCTAACTATTGCAATATACAATGCCATATTCTCTACAGAGAAGAATGAAAGCCACAACAAATCCTTTAGAGATTCTAGGCCTATTTAAGGCCATCTCTTTTATTATCTTTTTTAATATAAATTTTATTAAAAGTTTTTAAGTGAACACAAAACTAACACAAACTAATGCAGAAAAAAGAGAAAAAAGGAAGAGAGAGAGAAAAAAACAAGTACAAAGAGAAAGAATAAAAGAAATAGAAGCCAAAAAAATTTGGACGCAAACACATACATTAATACAGAAGATTTTTAAAAACTAAAGTACAGTTGAAACCAGAGGCTTTTCTTTGGGGACTAATGGATTAGCAACAAGAAAAAAGATGTGGAACTTTATTTCATGATAACTGCAACAAGATTATTATATGCTCAAAAGTGGAAAGCTTCAACATTGCCCACAATGGAGGAATGGTTGGTGAAGATGATGCAACTTGAAGAGCTGGTAAAATTAACTTCTCTAAACTTTGATTAGAGAAAAGACATCTACATTTAGGGCTGATTGGAAACCCTATAGACTTTTTGCATGAAACAGTAAAAAAATGCATTTAGGATTTGTGGTTTTGATGATGAATAATAGAAAATGGCAAGCTTCTTTTTCTATGATTTTTGTAATCACAGAATGAGAAATAGCTTTGTTATCATTCTTGTATTTGCTGCAAAAGAAATTGGAATCTATCTCTTTTATTCTCAGGGATGAAAACCAAGTATTCATCCTGACACATACAATAATTCAATTGTTACTCTTCTTGCTTGTCTCCTCCTGCCTCCTGAACAGCTTTTGGCTTTACTTGCTGTCTTAAATTATCAGAAAACATTTTCCTAAAATGTGCTTTATATTGACAATGAAGGAAGAGGGCAGGCAAATCAATGATCATAATATTAATATTTGTACATGTTTGTAAAAAGGTCAATTTTCCTTATGTGCCCTCAAATTCAGTAAAAGACTAAAATGAAATAGCCTAAAGTTACAAATCCCATCACAGTCCCATCAAAGATGCAACAACATTGATCATACTGGTGTCAGGATAACATTCTGTTTTGTGGACACTCAAATATTGTATAATTTCCTACATTATAATGACTAGATTATGGTTTCCTGCTTCTTTATAGCACAAGATTGAAGGAAGCCGTATAATAGAGGCTTTACAGCCTAAAGAGACTTCTTTCCACTTAGTGAAATAGGAATTGTGAAACAATCATTATATTTTTTCATTAAACTAACATCAACAAAATGGACTTTTGGAGTATATCTTAATTTGAAAAGAAATTCACTTTGCAAAATTTGATTATAAAATGTTTTATTTACTTTTTTTTAAATAGTTATTTTTAAAAAATAATAAAATGGAAACAGAACCTTCCATTTTGGTTATCTCTTCTGTTTTTTATTCTGTATAGCAAAATGCCAAAACCAATTGCCAATGGGTCAAATTAATTCTCCATAATGGGGGAGGGACATTTTCCCATTTCCACAAAAATTCTGTGGAGGATTAATTTTATCTTCCGATTTTCTGATTTATCAGATTTCATATCTCTTGGAGAAGCACTATTCCCAATACCGTATGTCCTTCCTTTCCTTGGGCAAATATTTCTTTTCATTTTTTTTCAGCTTTTAGTTTTGCAAATCTGCAAATTATAAATAGAATGAGAGAGAGGGAAATTGGCTCATCTTAGGGAGAAAAAGTCAAATTCCCCAGCATCAATTCTCCAACCTTCATAATTAGCAGTTGCTAGCTATCAAAACACAATAAAAATATGCTGCTAGATTCTAATTATAATTCCAAATTAGTTGGAGATTCTTTTTGGTAAAGTTTTCATTTAACATATCTATGAATTTTCATGCACCTTTTTGGCACAAATGGACATATTTGTAATTTTACCTAATATACAGTTTTTGCCAGCAATTTCTCCTAATGCAAAAATTTTGGTACACTATTTGCATGTAGGTATATATCCATGTAAGATTACTCTAATATTTATTTTTATTTTATTTTTAATTGACAAAAGGTATTGCAGTTGGCCACCTATGAAGTTGCAATTAAGTGTGATTTATTTTTCCTTTATTTAAAAAATGTGAAAATATCTAAGTTTCTGTACAAATACAAACTAAACAATTTGTCTCCTATTCCTTCTCCAATCCTTTATCTGTGCAAAAACAGTGACGGCAACATTTAAAACATTCTTAAAGGTGTACTATACTTTCCTACAAGTGTTTTCAGGAAGTATTTATATATAAAATCACAAGAAACTGTCAAGTTTATATCACCTTTCTGCAATATTACATGGCCTTTTTAAGACTTTATTCTCATGGACATGCTCCTTTAGATTCTTCAGGGATTTCCTGGACAGTATTGTTAAGGATGGGTGATGATAGTGAAAAAGAGTCAAAACATTTCTCGTTAGACAGTAAAATATTTAGACAAAAATGAATATTTAATGGGCATGGAATCATGTTAATTTGCAAATTCCTGGAACCATCCTCTTAATGAGAATGTCAAATAGAATATCAAGGACTTTTGCAAGGGGAATAGTTAATTATCTAATCATAAAGCGCCTAATTTTAGGGTATCAGTTCATGAAGGCAGGGAAATCTTACAATGTTCTCAACATATAAGATGAATGCCCAGAACAAAATAACTGGATACATCCATTTTGGACAGCTCCCATCATATATATATATGCTATACTGTACAGCCTTTACAAAATAAGCACGATCCGGAAAAAGATAGGGCTCCTCTGAACAAACTTTAAGATAGAAAGTGTGTAATGTATATATCCTTCTATGTACATTTTTGATCTTTAGTAAAAAAAAAAAAAAAACCATGCCCAGCTTTTTCATTTGATGGCAATCGAAGCACTTGGAAAGGTTAAAATCCCCCAGCATGACTTCTCCAGTCCCTGCAATTAGTAGGTGTTAACTATACACAGAAAAAAGTACTCCACAGGAAATCCTGACTGCAGATTTCCACCACCTGTCTAATTAGATTTCTGGGATCCAAATACATGCATATAATTTTTCATTACCTAAGAATGGTAAAGTTAGTTATCCTATCATATTATGAAGATAGAAACTAAGTACCTTGAAATGATATCAGCAATGTAATTATTCTCAGAAATAAAGCTATTGGGCAAAGCTATTTAGGTGAAGCAAATTATTTCTGAGAAGTTTTTCAGAAAGATTCCAACCTCCTCTATATTTATTTATTATTTATTTATTGTTGGCATTTATAGGCCACTGCACTCCCGAAGGACTCTCGGCGGCTTACAACACACCATATAAACAATCAATAACAAATATAAAACTTAAAACATTAAAAGAATAAAAACTCTTAAAAAGTCCTTGAAGTTCTTAAAACACACTTAGAGCAGAGCTCTCCCCTCAGGTAGCCTCCTTAGCCCCAAGCTAGTTGGCACAGCCACGTTTTAACCGCTCGGCGGAAGGTCAATAAGTTGGGAATAATCCGAATTCCAGGGTGGGAGTTGGTTCCAGAGGGTCGGTGCAACCACAGAGAAGCCACACATTGTTTAGCTGATGGGACCTGTAGGAGGCCAACTCTGTGGGATCTAACGGGACGCTGGGAGGCATATGGTGGTAGAAGGTGGTCTCGAAAATAACCCGGTCCTAGTTGATTGTTGCCTTCAAACACATCTTCAGACACTAAATTGGTAACAAAACAATCCTTAATTACAAAGACTGCTAATATAGATGGAACTGCTGTTGATAACAAATTGACAATAATGCTCTCATTTATACATTTCCTCCCAATTTATCTCTTTCAGTAGGATTTTGCACCTATTGAAGTGGCCACCGAATGACATTACACCAATATTGCTATTTATAGTAAAAAAATCAGGCAAGTGTTAGAATGATATTAAAATGGAACATTGACACACATTGGACTTTATCATGCTAAGAAAGTGTTGGATGGCATGAACAGTTTGACACTCAACTAAGAAGTGTGGCAAGCTTTCTGCCACTAGAGATATTTTCAGGTTGACTAATTATTTCTTGAGGATACTCTAACTTTGATTTTCCTGCATAAAGGAAAGGGTTAGGCTTCCCCAACATGCCCTAGAGTTGAAGGTCACTCCAACTTAGAAAAAAAAGTAGATAAGATGTCCTACAACATCTTGTTCTGTTATTTGATTCAATTTTGAAATGAGTTTTCACTCTGGTTGGAGGTTTTTTCCTTTACCCCTTGCTTCATGATTCATTTTTTTTGAAATGAGATTCTGCCACTAAACTGAGTTTTCTATGAGGAATATATGCTGTTATATTTGAGACAGGGGAAAAAATCAGCTTTATGGAAGAATAAGTACTATCCAAATGAAAGTTTTCAATTTAACCTGAAGAAAGCTGAATCATTCTGAGTACAATATGACCTTGTTCATTCTGAAAATTGTTCTTAGAATGCACTTGGGGTTTACTCCGACTAAAAAATACGGTATGTAAGAACACAAAATTATTTATTTTTCAGTAATTGGACTAACTCAGTTTCCTATGTCTTATCTAATCCTCAAAATAAGATAAAATTCAAGCATGTTGGCTGGGGAATTCTGGGATCTGAAGTCCACACACCCTAAAGTTGTTGACTTTGAGGAACACAGATTTAGACAAGTATTCCTATCAATCTTTCCAATGCTAGTTGTTTCAAACTTTCCTTCTTTCTGTGTCTTCTGCAATCTGAACCACCCCAAGGGTATGAACCTGCAAACCATCCATGAGTAGGTAGTGAGCCAGTTCTGATGTCTCAGGGAATCTTCTTTCTGGATCCTACTTTCCATGTGAAGATACAAACCTGGTCCCCTTGCATACAAAACATATTCTTACCAGTGAGTTATGATGTCTTTCTGAGACGTACTGTAATGATTCAGACAAAAGTCTAAGCATTCCCAATATCTAGATTGACTATGGTCCAAAATATATAGTCATACTAACTCTTCCTCATCTCAGATGCACATCCTGTCTTACTGTCCTATTTCATTGTTGCACATGAAATCATACATTAGTAGGAACTTAAAACAGCACCTTGTTTTTTTCATAGAGCTGCAATCCAACTTGGCTGCACCAAAACCCATCAAGTTTCCTGTTATTCTGTTTTTCCCTACATGCACACAAACAGATCATTTTTTTCTCCTTAAGATAACAATGGGGTACATAGGAATCTGAAGAAATTTTAGAAAATCTTTAGAACATTTTCAGAACTTTTTCTGTTGTAATTTTCAAAACTAAAATAGAAGTTACTTCAAGAACTTGAGGTCCATATGGATCTAACATTTCTCAAAAGTGGAACTTTTAATTCTAGGTTTTGATAAAGTTGAAAGATCTAGAGATATAATATATGTCTATGTTTTATACTAGAGTTCTGTCGTCCTTCCCTGGAGAGGAAGGACTGGTATCAAAGGACTGGCACAATCCAACCACATTTGATTGCTGAACATAGGTGAAAAAATGCCACAATTCAGCTGAGCTAATTAAAACTCAATTACCATTTAAAATCACCACAGCAAGTCATTCTTCTGCCTATACTAATGTAATAATATGTGGAAAAAACCTGGGAGACCAGGCCAAGAGTTTCTGCCCAGGGAATGGTCAGATAAGAGGGAGTGTAGCCCACAACTACATAATGGGTACAGCAAGAGATTCAAGACTGCAGGGGTCCTCAAACTTGGCAACTTTAAGAATTCTGGGAGTTGAAGTCCACAAGTCTTAAAGTTGCCAAGTTTAGGGACCTCTGCTCAAGAGGAACCCTCACTAAATTATTGGGCTGTAAAAATGATTACGGGGAGAGGGAGAGAATTCTACTTTCAAACTTGCAAGATTCTGTTAATGTAGCTTTACAATAAAGTAGTATTAACTCATCCAGCCATGTTTCCTGGTTGACATCAATCTTGTAAGTCAGAAAGGAGGAAAACAAGAGGAAGAAGGAGGAAGGAAGGAAGGAAGGACGGAAGGAAGGAAGGAAGGAAGGAAGGAAGGAAGGAAGGAAGGAAGGAAGGAAGGAAGGAAGGAAGGAAGGAAGGAAGAATTGATTATTTTAGTAACAGCTGCCCAAGTCACAGAAAGAGCTGAAAGTTTTGGTTTCCATAGGAACATTATTGTACATATTAAAATGAACACTGGAATTGCAGTTGAGTATATTATATTAGGAATAATCATTGGAGTGATGGTAAAGCTTGTTGTTTTATACAGATTACCGGAATTTATTTTCCCACTGCTGTGATTACATTTTGGTTTTGCAGTCTCAGGTATTCTGTTTTGTTCCCAGAGTGATGACTTTTCTCTTTGTCCAGTGCCACTGAATAGAAAAAGAGGGGGAAAACTGCAGTTCTGCAGATCTCCCTGTAATCAGAGGTGGTATTCAGCCAGTTCTGACAGGTTCGGGAGAACCGGTAGCAATAATTTTGATTGGATCACAGAACCAGCAAACACCACCTTGATTGGCCGATTCCATAGCCACGCCCACCAAGTCATGCCCAGAGAACCAGTAGTAAAAAAAAAAATTGAACCCCACCCCTGCCCGTAATTTCCTTCCTATCTGTGAGCTATTGGATTTGTCCAAGTAAGTATCATTTCAAATCTCCGTCCCACCCCATGAAAAGTGGTAAATTCCAATGCAGCCTGAAAACTTTTAGAAAAGTGAGAAGCAAGGAGCCACAGATTAAAATCAAGACAGTCAAGATGGTGGGCATGACTGTACAATCAGAACTCTCATTTATAGGCAGATATTAGAGACACACTGAAAGCCAGTTTGGTGTAGTGGTTAAGGCATCAGGCTAGAAATTCGGAAACACACCTTAGGCATAAAGCCAGTCAAGTCTCTCTCAGCCCTAGGAAGGACACAAAGGCAAACCACTTCCAAAAAAAACTCTGCAGGACTTTCCTGGGCAGTTCCACTTGTCCAGGCAGCGGCTAACACGAAGGCACAAAAAAAAATCTAAAAATAAAATCTAAGGAGCTGCCAGAAAGAAAAGGGGGGCAACCTCTTCTCCAAAGCATCTGAAGGCAGGACAAGAAGCAATGGATGGAAACTAACCGAGGAGAGAAGCAAGGAGACATTTCCTGGCAGTTAGAAGAGTTAACCAGTGGAACGACTTGCCTTCAGAAGTTGTGGATGCTCCAACATTTGAGGTTTTTAAGAAGAGATTCGACAGCCATTTGTCTAAAATGGTATAGGGTTTCCTGCTTGAGCAGTTGGTTGGACTAGAAGACCTCCAGGGTCCCTTCCAACTCCGTTATTCTGTTTGTCTGTTAAATTAAAATATTGACATTTTTTTTAACCATGACGAGCAATTAATACAGCCAAGCTGAAGGACAGTAGCCTACGCTACCTAAGCTGAACTGAACGTCACTGTTTATCTCCAGAGTTTCCAGGAATGATCCAAAACACCATATTAGGAGCAAAGTATTCCCATGATCTTATCCCCTAGCCGTAATTATGGACCACCATTATGGACCACCATTATGCTTAACCCGTAACAGTAATAAGCTTTCAAAGGATTTTGACTTTCGCGTGCGTTTTGGTGAGAAACCCTGTGGAAAAACATTGGTGAGATGGAATGCCAATTTTTATATTCCATTGTGGCTCTCCCTTGCTTTTAATCCAAGGCTTTAGGGTGACTCTATGTTGTGGTGACATTCCTGACAGCTGTTTCAGTGACATTGTAAAACCATCACCAACCTCAGCGGGAGATCGGCTGCACAGAAAAGCTTATTGGTTTCAAAAAAAAGAAAAAAAATGTCAGGGTGGAATGTGTGTTATTTTTAAGCCCGTAGACATCAAATGACCCCTTTGCTTTGGACACATCATGTCATGTGATCCAGATGGTGGCAATATGGTCAGAGACTAAAACCCAGACGGGAAAGTCCCATCAGGAGAACACACTTAACAAGCCTCTCTGTAGTTCAATGTCTCTGAACAATGTGGTGCATATTTGGAGAGGCAGTTATGCAACTCTGAAAGTGGGCTGAGGCATCTCCAAGAATGCCCTTGACTCATGGACCTCTGAAAGGACTCAGAAGGAGACAATTTGGCAGAGGTTGTGTTTTCCTTTTCCAAAACAACAAACATGCATTTTTGCCACTAGTACTGGAAACCTCTCACACAGGAAATCTGAAGAAACAATCACTCCATTCCATCGCAACCAATTGCTAAAACATTTACAAATTTTAGGACCAAAGAAAGGATAAGAAGAGGAGAAGGGAACTGTTTGGCCATACGTTCTTTCCGTTCAGAGAAAAATGTTGATACTGGAGTCATTACACAGGTTAATGTGTATCATCTTGTATCATTCAGGATCAGGAAAATATGACTGTGTCATGGAATGTCCATTTTCTTTTTTCATCCTTTCCTATTCATATTTTCTCTTTATCCATTTTTTTATAATCAGAAAATGTTATAGTCTGTTACAGTCCTCTCAAAAATGTGACATTTACTCATAATTGGATATTAGTTTGTTATTATTGTATGTTAGTGCCCAGAAAATTTTCCACCTCCAGAATAAGCTCCCAGCTGAAAAACTTCACACAGATCTCTTCACTAGAAAATACAGGTCAGAATAGATTACAATTTTAATTAAAACATGAATGTAAAAATATTGTGGATAGAGAAAAAAGTCACATGCAAAGAGTCTTTCAATTATCTTACCTCACCCTTATCCAGAGTCTATGACAATTCTTCACAGCCAACTTGCCATGGCCAACTTGCCATGGCCAACTTCCCAAGGCCAACTTGCTGTGGCCAAGTTGTTGTGGCCAACTTGTCATGACCAACTTGCCATGGTCAACTTGTCATGGCCAACTTGTCATGGTCAACTTGTCATGGACAACTTGCCATGGTCAACTTGTCATGGACAACTTGCCATGGCCAATTGTCATGGCCAATTTGCCAAGGCCAACTTGTCATGGCCAACTTGCTACGGCCAACTTGTCATGGACAACTTGCCATGGTCAACTTGTCATGGCCAACTTTCCATGGTCAACTTGTCATGGACAACTTGTCATGGACAACTTGTCATGGACAACTTGTCATGGACAACTTGCCACGGTCAACTTGTCATGGACAACTTGTCATGGACAACCCCCTGTGGGAAAACTCACCACATCTAACTTGTCACAGGACAACTCACTGCAGGACAAGAGTTTATATTAATATTATTTTATTTTTTATTTTTATTTTAATGAAATTTCTATACCGCCCTCTCCCGAGGGACTCAGGGCGGTTGAAGAAATGATGGAATAAAATCATTAAAGAAAGGACGCAAAAGGAGGGACAGAATGAAAAGTGAATGGCAAAAAATATTGATTTATTTATTTATTTTAAATAATTAAATAGAATTGCTAAATTGTCCTGCAGTGAGTTGTCCTGCAGCGAGTTGGCCGTGGGGAGTTGTCCCATTCCGCCTTGTCCTCCCCTCCATGTATCAGTCAAATTATTTAGCATGTAATTGGCCGATGGAAAGACAAAACCTCTGTTTCCAGTGACTGACCCAGTTTGAATCCTGCAACATTATTCTGGGACACATATATTTGCCTTCATTTAGAAGTCAAGTTACTTTCCTTCTTTCTCAACTGACTTCCGAGTTCCATCCTTCTCTTCCCTTTGTACTTTGGAAGCAAACCACACTATATACAGTACATATCAAATATATGATATGGTCAGTGGTGGGATTCAAAATTTTTTTACTACCGGTTCTGTGGGCATGGCTTGGTGGGCGTGACTATGTGGTCATCCAATTAGAGGTGGTATTTGCCGGTTCTCTAAATTACCGCTACTGGTTCTCCGGAACCTGTCGGAACCGGCTGGATAGCACCTCTGGATATGGTCCCATCAACTAGCTGCCCCTACAGACTTCTCTAAGTAAGCAATTTACTAAAAGTAACAACCTCTGAAGACATTTGTTCCACCATAGTGAGCACCTTCAGGGTTTACATAAGAAGAATTCCAAATCAAATCCAATTCTATATGTTTGCCTCAGCAGGATTTGATGTTTGTTTTCAGAAAGACATTTTTGGGTCTCGCCGTATCAGACTATTCATTCAGTGGCAAGGTTTCCTGAAGAAAGAGATGGATTTTTCACAGGGGTCTAGCCAATTATGACATTCATCTGAAGCTTAAATCCTCATTGGTTTTAATTGCAGTTTGCTGCTATTAAGGTTATTCCACACACCAAATGACAATAAAGGAAATCCAGAAGACGAGATGGAATTATTTTTTTAAGGCAAGTTTCTGCAGCATTATTAGCTTTTCAGCTGTCATAAAAATAACATGGTTTTCTTTTTTTAAAAAAAAAAATCCAAACCAATATCATCAAAACATTATTCAGCATTTCAGAGAAGCTTTGGAATATAATAATCCTCTAGAACACAGGGGCTTCCTATGACTCACTGGAGTCAGCCACCCACCGGTTTTCCTCACAGTTGGGATTTTCTCCATCTTTTCAAAACCAAGAGACTAAAATTGTCAGGAAGGAACGGAGCATGAAGGGAGAATGAAGGGTGGCAATTCCACATTTATATGCTACTAGCTTATTACATGGCTTTGCCCGGGTATTTATTTATGTGTGACTCAAGTTGTGGAGTCCTCCTCCTGCTCAGCTTCTTTCCCCTCCTCTTCATTTTCTTCATCATCATCCTCCTCCTGTTCTTTCCCCCCTCCCCCTCCTTGTCTCTCAGCCCAGCCTACCTCATAGGACAGTTGTTATGAGGGAAAGTGAGAAAACAGAACATTAAAGCTGCTTTGTGTTCCAGAACAAAAGGTGGCAGGAAAATCAAATGCTATTAGACATACTAATCCATTCTCAGCCATGGGGGTTCAGTGGGTGACAGTGGGCCTACCTCATGAAGCTGGTGGGGTGAAGCCATGCTTCTCTGCTGCTGGGGTGAAGGTAGAACTGCTGTTCTTGTAACCGTTGGGCATTCTGAGCTGTTTGAAAATGTGAGCATGCTCAGTAGAGCTTTGGTCCTGTTTTGGTGCGAGTGTCCATTTTGCCACCTTTTTTCAGGGTGTTCTGGGATGTTTAGGGGTTTGTGACCCCAACAGCGACCGTCTCCCTATGGAAAGCTACCTGTGTACCAAAATTGGGGAGGATCGGGGGAGAACTGTGACTTTGTATAGAGTACATACAAACTAACTCCACTCCCCAGACTTCTCTTTTATATATATAGACAAATCCCATAAGTTAAAAGAATTGCAACTGGTGGGGTTTAGAAAGAGGGCCTTCTCTGCTATGGCCCCTCTCCTTTGGAACATTACCCCCAGAGGTGAGATGAGCCCTGACTCTTTTGATCTTCTTGGAAATGTTAAGACTTGGTTCTGCCAATTAGCATGGGAGGATGATGTCTATGGAGATTCTCAATCATCCAAGTCATGGCTTCCCCAAAGGTGCTAAGACTGTAATGCAGGGGTGTCAAACTTGATTTCATTGAGGGCTGCATCAGGGCTGTGACCTTTGACCTTGGGGGCCAGGGGGCATGGCCAGCTCAATGTCACTTGTGTCAGGGGCGCCTGTGGCAGCCCAAGCACCCTGCCAGCAAAAATGGGCTCCCAAGCTCCGTTTCCAGCTGCGATGGCCTCCTGCAACCCTCTGCCAGCCAATACAGAGCTCATGAGGGCTGCACACGGCCGGCCTGAAATCTGTTTTTGCTGACAGAGGCATCATGGGCCGGTCTTTCACTGTTTCCAGAGTGGCCCCATGGGCCAGATCTAAGTGCCCCGCGGCTCATGGGCCTTGAGGTTGACACCCTTAGTGTAATGCAACCCTGGGGATAGCTGGTGGCTTGAGGGCACTCCCTCTGCCTGGTTAATCTTTCAGCCTTGTGAATTTCTTATCTTGGATTCTTACTTTTAAACTTGTCAATTTTAACCTTGTTTTTACTTTTGTTTTTAACTGTGCTTTTAGTCATGTTTTACTATACTGTTTCTATATTGTTTCTAAATCACCCAAAGTCATTTAGATGAGATGGACATTGTAGAAATTTTATAAATGTGGGTCTCTACTCTTCCCTGTGCCCAGCCCATCTCTGTAGCTGTTTATTTATGTCTTTGTTGTATAAAATCTCTAAAATGCTATATTTCAATGCCATAGTTTAGCAACTATGACAGGGTAGAGGGAATAAAAGATCATAAAACCATCTAATTTTGGAGCTGAAAGCATTGTCCAGGAAAACTAAAGTACTGATATTACCTAGTTTGGGTAATAAAACATCTGCAAGAAAACAACCAAACTCCAAGAGATCTCTAAAACTTAAAACCTTGTCAAGGGATGACCATCCCATCTCTTCTTTGAAGCCTCCAGAAATTGAGAATCTGCTACTTCTGATTGTAGACTCTGCCATTGTGGAACAGTTCTTATCATGAGCTTATACTCTGATTCTTATTATAATTTCTGTTTGAATGCTAAAGTAGGAAAAAGTTGAATGCCTTTTCACTTACGTCTGGCACATATACACCCTGGCAATGTTGTTTTTCTGCTATGCTCCTATGGCAATGCCTTTATCTGGCCCCAGCTCATGAAGAGAATAAGGCATTCTTAGTCGATGCCGTCCTTAGATTTTTATCATTTATTCTGCACTCTCCGAGGGCAACCTCAGGGTATGTAAAATGTTGAGCTTTCTCCCCATTACCTTGAAGGGAAGTCATAGAATTATAGTGACTGGGAGAGAAGCGATAGAGATAAAAGAGGAATCAGCAACGGGATGGCTGATTTTATGAGAATACTAGCTGATTACCCGGCCTTGCTCAGGTTTTTTTTTTCTTTAAAGGAAGTATACTTGTGCCGGCATGTCCTGTTG
>JANHJO010004182.1:84369-100845 GCA_032468235.1 Pseudoxyrhopus heterurus
GGTGGCAAATTAGCGGCCGCTTTTCCTTCAGAAACAGCCAGTGGCTGAGGCAACGGAGCAATTCCTCGGCTGGGGCCAGAACAGCTGATTGGCGGTAATGGCACCCAGATCATTGCCCCTAAACTAAAATTGCTGCATTGCCTCTGCCCTTGGCCGAGTGTGCTGCATGCACAGTACATACAATATTTTGAACTGGTGGCGGTGACCCTTCAGGAGGAGACAGAGCCAGCAGGTTGGTTACCCTGGCTGGCCCTGAGCAGTGGGAGGGGCAGGGGGGAGGAGGCAGAGGCTCTGGCAGCGGCCATGGAGAAAGCGCCAGCAGCAATGACTGAGGGGCCGAGCCTCTCCCTCCTCCTCCTCCCCACAGCTGACCGGCTCTTTGAGACGACTGGAGCGCCTGTGTTGTCAGCACCTACCCACCCAGCCCTTTCTTCCCTGCAAAAACTTCACTTGCAGTCGTGCAGGGGCTCTCACTTTTCCTTGCCTTTTCCTTGCTCTCACTCTTCGTCGCCCTTCTGGACTGCAAGCATTCCCTCCTCCTCCTCCCCCCACAGCTGACCGGCTCTTTGTGGCGGGGAATCACCTACCCACCCACCCCTTTCTTCCCCACAAAAACTTCACTTGCAGTTGCGCAGGGGCTCTCATTCTTTGTCGCCGTTCTGGACTGCAAGCTCTCCCTCCTCCTTCTCCCCCCACAGCTGACCGGCTCTTTGCAGCGGGGAATGGAGGCACCAACGTGCAGTGCACATTTGCAGAGGAGGCAATGGCGGGATATATGTGCCCTGAGGTGATTGTCATTCTTTGCGGCTCTGAGCATGTGCAGTAGCATTTTGGTGTGAAGTGTCTCCTTCTCCACTCTTTTTCGGGGTGATAGAGCCCCCAAAACCATTCCTACCTTTGACAGTGCTGATCTTATACGCTTTTCTATCTATGTTCCAACTTTGGGGAATATTAATGGACGGGTGTAGATTTCTATAAAGCACATACAAACACACATCCCCACCGGACTTCTCTTTTATAGATATATAGATACTCACCAAAGGAGACTAGCTGAAGCTATAAATATGGCTGGTAGGCTAATAACTACAGAGCAGAGGAGTCTGTGGAGATGGCCACTGGTTTCAAAATGATGGTTAATCCAAGGTCTACCTCTTTTGAATGTAGAAGGGTGAGATTTCATTCCCCTAGTCTTGCCCACTATTTTGAAGCTAATGATCCTCATAAATGCCCTGCAAAAATACACTTAGACCTTTTACATTCCTTTGGTGTATGCTTTGTAGATGCTGTTATAAAAAAAAATGTGTTTCATAGTTCACATTTATTGACTCCTAACTTACCAACACATACCATAGTATTTACCTTAATCAAATCAAGGAAATACGGTCTGTTGAAATTATAGTTACGAGCTTGTTACATGCAAATGATAGTTTGAATGGATGTCTAATTTTAAAGAAACAATTATTATTTTTCAAATATTTTTGAAAATAATTATTTTTTACCTTGCCAGAATGAGATCTGTTCAACAATCTATTGCTTTTAATTTGCTAATCTTCTTCTTGCTAGTTTTGCATAACATGGGGTGTGGTGTGGAAGAAGATGGTCTGGTTTTCCAAAATACTATATTGTAGAATGATTGAGGAGATCAGCCTGAACAATAACTTAGGACCCTTAGAAAGGTATGATGTTTATAATGGTTGCACACATCAGTTTTTTGGTTCAGTTTTAGCAAATTTATCAATAGCACTGTATTTATATACCACCTATCAGGGCTTGCAACCCTCTCTAAGCAGTTTACAATGTCAGCATATTGCCCCCAACAATCTGGGTTCTCATTTTACCTACCTCAGAAGGATGGAAGGCTGAGTCAACCTTGGAGCTAGTGGGATTCAATCAGCCAAACTGCTGACCTGCAGTACTGTGTTCTTAACCACTGAGCCACTGCAGCTCAAGGCAATTACAAGCCAATGAGACTTGTATACTAAGAGTTAAAACAATTATATTATTGAAAGTCTCATAAAAATTTATCATTCTCTTAATTCTGTCTATTATCTTGTCTAGTTTAGTATCTATTCATCTACTATATCTACTGTAATTATTTCTCAAAACCACATGTTAATGTTTTAATTGCAAAAATATTTGTTGCATAAACAAACAAGCTGTTAAGCAGTTAGAAATGCACCATATCTTATTCCTGAACTATACAAAGTAACAAGATATGATTAATAAACGAAAAGTAATTATTAGATCCACTTACCAGTTGGATAAACTACTACTTCTTTTTAATCTCTTACGTTTTAAACCTTTCGGGTAACCTCTATGATGGACTGTTATAGATATTGCATTTAATTCATAATTCTGTAGTTATTAATTTAAAATGTCATATTATATAAGTTTCAGTCACCTTTCAAATTATTGCACTGAAGGTATTCATTAACTGGAATATCAGCAGTATCATTTTTACACTTTAGTCTATGTTTCTTTTTTATTAGTGAAGAGTAGGAAAATTCACTAGCAGCAATATATAGTCCTTTGAACCTCCTCCTGTTTTTATGTAAATCAGATTTCAGTGGAGTCTATAGAATTATTATTTATAGAACACATTTTCTTGGTAATTTGCAAATTCATTTTCCTTCTTTCTTTGTTAGATATATCAATTTTCTGATATGGAATGTGGTTTCTAATTCACTCACATATGTTCATTCATAGTTTCAATCCACCCCATTCTAACAATAATTTGTGATTTTTGAATATGTATATTAAAACCCATTTTCCTCTCAAAACACATTTCAAAAAAATACTTTTTCAAAAACACATTTCTCATTTTTTAACACTACAGAAAAGTTTGGAATTGGGTAGTATAAGTTATCAAAAAAAACCTTTTAGTGTCTATTTTGGCTACATTGTAATAAAGAATTCTGAACTAGGAGGAGTGTTCAGGTTTGGCAACTATAAAGCCTGGGGACTGCTGGCTGGAGCATTCTGGGAGTTGAAGTCCACAGGTCTTAAAGTTGCCAAGGTTGGATATTCCTGTTCTAGATTCTATGGGTCCTGGGCCTTGTAGCTGGGTTTTTCTTATGTTCTTATACATATGAGTATTAATCTGGTCAACTTATCACAAATAGTGGCTCCAGGGTAGCCACATATGCATGACCAGAAACAGACTGTTAAAATCTATGATAAATACTATACTCCCCAAATTAAAAATATTGGCTACAATCTGTGAGACGCTTGCAACTCATACCCATAACATATGAAACAATACATTAGTAGACAGAAACAAGATATAAGATATCCAAAAATATTCTTCTTAATTTGTTTACTTATTCAGGGATTTCTATTCTTTCAGGATTGCTTGATGCTATACTCTGAAGCATTGATAATATTATGTAATTATCTAGTAGCTAATTTATTACTGATTGAGAATGGATGCATTAATGAAACCAACAACAGCAATAACAGAATTGCTGCTGAAAACCATTTTTTCTTATTATCATAGATATCTGAGAGAAATGGGTGGTTTAGAAATAGGAAATATAAATAAGTAAAAATATTTTGTGTTTTTAAAATCCCATTTTATTCTAAAAATGTAAATGTATGAAGAAATTATGATAATTCTAAAGAAGAGAGAAAGATGATAGACAGACAGATAGATGATAGATAGAATAACACTTTTTTCATGTTATCTTCTTGCCCTATATTTGATTATCAATATTAATGATGTCTATGGAGATTCTCAGTTATCCAGGTAATGGTTTTCCCAAGGTGCTTTTTCAAAAGGCAACTGAACTTTTTGTCTTTTTTTCTCTTGAAGACGTTCCGTTTCTCATCCAAGAAGCATTCTCTGAACAGAAGATGCTTCTTGCTTGAGAAGCAAAATGACTTCAAAAGGAAAAAAAAACCCAGAAAGTCAAGTTGCTTTTTGAAAAGGCACCTTAGGGACAATAGTAATGATGTTATTATTATTATTATTCATTTTTTTCCTGTGAAGCATTTTTTTAAATTTTCTTCTGCAATCTGATATACTCCACTAATATGGTAGAACTGAAATCACTAGCAGTGAATACTGGGTACTGTAGTCCCAATACATCATAAGAAGTACAATTATTTGTCACCTCTTTCTTCAAACAAATTTAAAGTTCAAATTAATTTAGGTTAATTCCCTACCTTCTCCATTCTTTTCCTCTATTGGTTATCTCTCCCTTCTTCCATAGAGTGTCTCTTAGACTTGTGACTTTAGATTAGAGATTTTTTTTTTTGAATTTCTGCTTTTTTCTTTGATTCTAGTTATGATATGTTTTGAAGCATACAAAACATCTGTTTATTAACAATAAAGCTATCATAATAACTGCTTAATCAGTAATAAAGTGAGTTGATTTTATTTGCACAAATAGAATTATTTCAGGTCAGATCAAGTGAGAGTAGTGAAAGTAGTTTATAAACTGATACGCAGTCATGATAATTCTATTTTTTTAAATACCAACTGTCAAGGTATAGAAAATATTATATGACCTTTCTCTTCCAGCAGAAGTTAACTTCCTGGAAAGATTATGATGAATCCTCATATAATTTAATACTAGTCTTTGTCAGATCTTGAAATGTTACTTATGTAATTTCATTGCTGCAGCTCTGTAGATATTTATAGGATTAAAGGCAGTTGAGCATACAAAACTTTTCAGCATACAATCTAAACTCATAATAAGCTTAATAGGATTTGCTCCTATGATTTAGCTGGTACTCTGTACTCAGTTTCTGGACAGTCATTAAACTTTCTTCTATGTAGATGCATATAGACCTATGTTGTCAGAATATCCGTTATCACCTACTAAAATGTTCTAAGACCTTTTATAAGGTACTGAAACAAGAAAAAGTCCAGGAGGAAGTTTAAATTGAATCAGTCCCATTTAATTTAATAGGGATTACTTCTGAGCACCTATTTACAGGATTGTATTACATTTTACCTCTATTAAATTTATTTATTTATTTATTTTTCATATTTGTATGCCGCCTAATTTTCTTCTTCCAAATCTCCATGCCACAATTAACAGCAAGCCCAAATACCTATCCTATGAAATGGTACTAGTGATGGCTGGTTAGCTATCTTCAATTAGAATTGTTGATGTGAAGTTTTAATGTTTAAAAATGTTCTTAACTCTAAATTTTCTTTTGTTGGAACAAACAAACAAACAAATTTTTTTGAGAACTTATTTGCAGGACTTTATCCCACACCTTGATTAATTACTTTTACTATTTTAAAGCAGTGAAATGTATACAAAGTTTAATTACAATTTCTGCAGCATCTCTTTCCCACAAAGTTTGAAAGGTAGTGTCGTATAGACAACGTTGTCAAATCTCCATTCCTGACAGTTGACTACAAAAATGTTACTAGTCATGGAACTATCTTCAAAATAGTGAAGAAGTTTAAACAATAAAAACTACACTTAAAACATATCTATATACTTTAAGGATTTCAGTTGTCCTTTAATGCTTTGGGGTGCCTTTTCATTGTTTCATATCTATGGCTGCATAGATCTTCTAATTTCTTCAGTTTTAATTCATTAGGAAGAGACAGCTTTGAATTGTCTGCACTGTTCAGAATGAAAATTGTCCAAGGGAAACCAATTGCATCTATGGAAAACATGTAGAATACTCATCTAAAAGGAAAAGTAATAATATATGAATTCCGCTAAATTGTTCATCTGATAAGGCTTGCTTGTTTCAAATAACTTAAATAAGAACTTTAGAAGTTCTTATCTCTGGCTCATATAGTCAACTGTGTAAATACGTTGCTCAGAGTAAGGAGCAAAACACAGTTATATTGATAGAGTAATGTATAAATCAACTCTTGAGAGAGCTGTAATATACTGTCCCAAGCAAGGACTGAGATCGTGGAAAAGGTTAAATAGGGCTTGAAAGTCTAGCATTAGAAGCCCTAATGAAAAATATATATAGAAGAACTAAGGAAATAGATTGAACTTGAAAGCTTTAGTTGTCACCCTTTACATACTTTCACAAATGCATTTATGTGAAAAGGTAAGTAAGAACTATAAGAACCAGTAAGAAGAACTATATCCTAATTTTATGAGACCCTATGCTTACTGACTGTAGGAAACATTACTGTGTACAGTGAAGCTTATATCTGCATGAGATGATTGAAATAAGAGTATAAAAATATGAAAACATTTGGAATGATACTGTTAGTGTCTCCTGATGTCACTGTATAGGCAGTAAATGAACTTATACAGACACTGAAGGCAAAATGATAAAAATAGTGATACACTGATAAAAAACAAAATTTCCTGACAAATATAATCAATGGGATGAACCCACTTTTAATCATATGATATAACATTAAATATGTAAGATCAATGCATAATTGAAATTTTAGGAAAAATTGTTTAAAATTTGGAATGGATCCAGTTTAATTTAAATAGGCATCAGTCTCACTGAAGTCAGTTGGATAAGTTAGCAACTGGTATCTTAAGTCCCATCAATATTAGTGGGTAAGAGTGACTAAATCTGAATAAAACCTAATGTCATTAAAAATCAGACAGATAATCAAGGTAGTGCTATGCTATGCTAATTTGGATAGATCTGGAAGCATATATAAATTGGTTTATATCAATATTGCAAACTATTTTAAATTCTGCAAGATCTTTGGATTTTATATGCATCACCTATAACATCTCAAAATGGCTACAGAATTCATTAGATTGCCAAAGTATTTTAATTATTGGTTCTCACCAAATTAACTACGGAACAAAAAAGAATGCCTTTATAGTCCCTGAGAGATGTATAATTCAAAAATGCGTCACAGGGTAAGGGCAATAACCACTGCAGTGATCTTTGATGTTTTTATTCAACATAATTCTGTACAGAACAAAAAGATGTTTGCTATAATTTACTCCCAGCCTTGCTTCCTAAATTGTAAGAGTGACCTCTAGTGCTTTGCTGCTCTGTTATAGTTCCTGATGTCCTATTTTACTATAGATTGAAGAGGCATCTACCAAATAGTGCAATTCAGTTTCAATATTCTTCTGACAAAGGGATGAAATCATGAAATGAAAAAAATGGAACAATGATAAATGTATAAACTGCATTTGGATACACTGCAGCAGGGAGTTGACAGAGAAAACTTGTTCCGTGCACTTGAATGACAAATGAAGTAACATGAATGAATGACACACAGATACATAGACACACACACACACAGAGAGAGAGAGAGAGAGAGAGAGAGACAGAAACACACATGCAGGCAGTTCTCCACTGCTGAGAATGAGCTTTTTAAAGATTGTATTTCAGTCTTTAAAGCATGGGATCCAGTGAAATCACTCCACTTTCCTCCTGATCTATTTCTTCATTGTTCTTGGCAGCTCTCTTTTTAATGGTGTGACTGTGTTATTTATGGATTCTTTCTACTCCCAGTTCCTCTAACTCAAGTCCCCATTCCTTGTTTCCTTCCTTCCCCCGTTTCCTCATCACATAAACTTCCATCAATGAACTAAAAATCTGAATACATGGATTGGAACCCCAGTTAAGATGTTTAATGCAAACTTAAGCTTTTTATTAACTGAGGTATTTAATAAGATCAGTCATCCTGGATAGAAAAATGAGTTGCTATCATACATTTGCCTATAATATACTTTGTACATATAATTCTGTCTGAGTCAGGTTTGGGACCTATTTATCCCATATCTACAAGAAATACTGATTACTAAGTTAGTGACTCTCTTAAGTTCAAGAGTTACACAGAGCTTTCCTTTATAAATTATTGTCTTTTCAAAAACAAAAGGAGGAACACCATTTTCACACTGCCACTAACCTTCTACTGCCTGGTCACAGATGAACATTACTCTCCCCCTAATCAATGAACATTCCCTAAAATCTTGTCCATTGCATTTCCTGTGCTGTTTTACAATAGAGAGAGTTACTCTTCCTTCACTCAAGAAAAGCATCCTTGACCATAAAACTGCACATTGCTAAATGCAAAGCTGATGCAGCAGAGAGTATCAGCATGCCAGCAGTCTCCCAGGAAAGACTTAACTCCTTGCTAAATATTGTGCTGCTCTATAGTAAACATTTAAAAGGGCAGGTGGGGAGGGGGAGAGAATAAAGACAGGGGGGCGAGGAGGGAAAGTAATACAGCACAGCATGCAGTGAATAGTGGAATGTGAATTCCCTAGAGGCTATCATACCCTAAACTGCTCTGATCAGAGTCTGGTCAAATCAGTAAATGAAAAACACAAGGACATGACATATTTTCAGCATCTGAAATCTTTTCATTCCATCTATTTGCAGTTCCAATTGCAGTTGCCTTGATTTATTTGGAAGACTCCCTTTCTAAAGTCCAGATTTCATTACAATAAGTCCTAAGTTTTGCAGAACAGTCTGGTCTAAGTTTAATATCCACTGGTAATACTCACAGATATCTCCGGCTGCTAATATATTCCAAGGATAGAGAGGGACCAGAAACAACAGCCTGAAAAAGATTTCAGTACAAGAATCCATGGTCTCATTGAATGAGGCACCCCAAAGTGTCAAGAGTATCAGAAGATAAAACACAGCTGCTCTGCACTTCAGTTGTGCTCCGGTTTCCTCTGTTTTTCTTTCTCCCTTCTCGCTCTGTGTTTTAGGGCTTCCCAGTAGCCAAATGGTTCAGTCAGATGCACTCTGCGTCTTTTCTCTCTTTCATACACAGGCAGCCACACACGCAGCTCACAAGATCTGCTCTTTTTCTCCTAACAGCAGCAATCCCCAGAGAGGATTCTGCTGCACGGATCTCTAATTTCACAGAATCACTCAGAGCTAAACTGCCAGGCTGCCCTGTACAGTTTGGTTACTGAAGCTTCCCGTTCATGATGTGTCCTGGATACCCCTTGTGGTGACAGGTAGGAAATGTGAGTCTGTGATGAAAGCCAGACAATAGAGAGAACAGCCTGCACATGTGTGCCAAGAGCAGTCTTCCTGTTGGATGGTGGCTGTACCCAATTCTTTATGGTCAATGCCATACAAAGGAAAAATGGAGCAAGAAAAAGGGCAGAAGGCAGAAAGAAGCTGTATATATTTTTTCCATCAGAAGCTTCCTTTCCCTCATTCTGCATTTAAAGGTAACTTTCAGCAGCTACATCATTTGCAAGAAGAGGAGAGAATGTTCCAATTTTATACCAGGAATGGTTGCCATGAAATCCAATATTTACTCCATACATGCATTAAATTTTGCATTCGACCAAAGACCGTTGATCTTGAATAGATACTTCAGGAGGTTCCCTTGAGACAGCATCTTTAATGAGACACAGAATGGCTAAAGTCCTAAGAAATTGCAATCCCACAAACATGTAATGAGCTACTTTAGAAATTCAAGCAAGCTCAAGCTTGACATTTATTCTGCACACTCAGAAAATAATCACAAGTATAAAATAGGAAGCTGAAATGCCTTAAAGTGCAATAATGAATGATAAAATGCAAATGGCATAGAGTTTTCTGGTCTTCGTTTTAAAAGAAAGTTGTCCCAAATAAAACTTAACCATTAAATATCTGAAAAATACAACACTATTTAAACACAAAGTTGGTTATGAAACCCATTTATTGGGAATAATAATGTGCTGTTGTGTAAGGTAGATCAGATTGTATCTCTTACTCCAATATGTAAAACAGCTTTAAAAAGATAATAAAGCAGAATAATAAAGAAATAAACATTGCAGAGTTTAAGTGCCCCCCCTTTAAATTGTGATTTGTATTCAACAATGTATTTGGCAACATCAATGAAGTCTGTTCCAGATATAATATGCCTTCTGAACAGTTTCTAAATTGGACATTTAATAGGATAAGTTCAAAGTAAATCTCTTTGTACCAGAGGTTTATGAAGTTTATATTATTATTATTATCAACAACAAATTAAACATGCTAGAAAGATGAACAATATTAAGGAAGTTTCATCCATAAGTCTTCTTCAAAGGAAAGGGTTTTTGTGTGTATAGTTGCTGTTATTCAAAAACTGTAGATGGAAATATGATATCTTTCCTTTTACAAATGTAATTTTCAATATTCTCAAGATTTAATTGATCCTAAGGAAGAAGACTTTACAAGGCCAAATGTCAGATTAACCCAAGTGAGTACCTGCTAGATATGAGTCCATTTCATGTAACATCTGTGCAAATGTATATGCATGTGAATTATGCCACAAAATGGATTTATGTATGTGCATGCATAATGTTCATGATTCTTCAGCCTTAAAAAACATTGTAATTCTATGGCAATGAGTACACTTATCAGAGTATATGTATAAGTGGCCAGTCTCATAAAATGCACTATTTAAAGAAAGCACACACTGGAATCCATCCCGCTTCACTAACTAAGGTTAAACTTGATTTATATGAATAAATTTAAGAAAATGTGATGACCCTGCATCAGCTGGAATGTTCTTTTAACCATTTTCCTTATAAAATAGTTGAGAACAATAACTGAGTATCTCCCATATGTCCCCAAAATTTATAGTTGCTATTCAAAGGCCATAAATCTGCTTGTTATTATTTTAGTTTCAAAGATTCTAACAATGGTAGCTATATTATGTTCAGGGCTTATACTAACATTTAAAAAATCAGTGCCCCATTAAGTTAGCTATACAGACATTCACTGACTAACTGGCCTTGGAGCAGTCACTCTCTCAGCTGAACCTACACCCAAACTTGAGGAGAGATTAAAGGTGGAATTGGCTGTATTCAGTGCTTGTTGGAGAGATCGGGTCATCATCAAAAGAAGCAAAAATCTATCACCAGGTGGATGCAGATTAATGTGCATGGAAGCATCACTGTTTAAATCCTAAATAGGCTAGATTTTAAATTTGGTTGACTTCAACAGTCATCCCCAACCAATAGGTTTGTTAAAAGTCATCATGCTGTACAATTTCTTTAACTGGAAAAGGGCCTGCATTTCCCATTATCTTATGCCAAACATTGTTGCCACCCATTATTGTTCCTTCATAACGAAGTTCCCTAGTCAACATTCTTAACGAATACGGAACTTTAACTGACATTCCAAAATCCAATTTCCAAGTCTATTTCCTTGAAAACAATGTTTACCCAAGAAGCAGTTGTTCTTCTGCAATAGTGCCATCAGAAAGCAATGATTTCCAATTTTTCACAAGTTAGTCATTATCCTCACTTTCCTAGAATATCTGGGCCATCGAAAAATAGGTAAAATTGAAAATCCATGGCAAGCATTCACTAGGAATTATATTTTTTTAATATTTTTCCTAAGCAACTGGATGGATTCAGTACGATATGCATTATTATTCCGCTGAAATAGTGATTGTGAGTGGCACTGTAAGCAAATATTTTTCTTGTAAAATGACAGAGATCAATCCAAACAAATGTTCGAAAGAAAGAGATCCCAGATTTCCCTCTGGATGAACAACCAATCAATACAATCATCTGTCTTTCTTTTATAGCTGCCAGAAAGCGTTTCTTTTTAGTACAATGGGAAACAGAACTATTTTATCCACAGAGTCTCAGCCATAGATATGAAAACATAGGTATATCTGGCACTCTGTGGTGCACTATTATAATTCTCTTTCACATACAATGTGGTCCATAAAATAAAGGCTAGCTGATAATAGCAAATAATATTTGACCCACCTTGACCACTGTAAACTTCCATTTGCAAGCTATGGACAGAACAAGAGAAAAAAAAACACTTAAAACATGCCCCCGTGGTCATTGCTCAAAAACTATTTACCTTTCCCTTTTAAAGACCTTTTTTAAATTAAATGTGTTCTCATGAAGGTCTCAACATTCCCCTCTACAGCCCTGCCAAAATGTAATTCTGTTTCTTTTCTTCCCTTATTAAAAGTTCTTCCTACAGTTCTTTTTTTTCTGAATCACTGACATTGATGATTATGTCATTTAATTTCATTTCATTACTATGGCCTTTCCCCTCATGAGATTCTTTTATAGTGAGAGAAAGAAAGAGGGGGAGGAAAGACAAGGAAACAATCTTGCTTCAAAGAATTTTGCAGTGGTTTTTTTCCCCTTTCCGGATGTATTATAAAAAAAAACAAGAGGTATTCTCAACCATCCTAATAGCACACAAGAAAAATAATATCCAGACCTTTCTTAACTTGTGTGATAATAATGTTTGGTATTACTTAAACAAGATCCCAAAAACTTTAAAGGATTTGCAGACAGTACATCTGTAGTAGTAGTTGACCACAAGTTGCGGTCATTTGATATCATGCTTAATGACCCAGAGTGGTTCACTTCACAAGCGCCTCTGGGACTGCCTGAACTACTGTCAAAAGTCAGTGTGATCATGTGAAGTTTTGCTTCATAACTATTTCACATAGCAATGGATTTGATAGTGCCAATTAGGATTGTTAAGAGAGAATCACCAGTATTTGTTTAATTTATATGGCTGCCTATCTCAAGTACGTGACTCTTGGCTCATGTTAGTAATGCTTAATAACAAGATAAAGCAAGACAACCAAATCCTAAATGATAACAGCAGCCAAGGCTAAAAATACCCCACAAAAACAATACAGCCATGATACAGGCTCACCCATACACCCCAAGCCCCAGGCTCAACAACGAAACCAGGTTTCTAAAGCCTTACATAAGGCTAGCAGGGTACAATAAGTCTGATCTCTGTGGGAATGAAGTTCTAGAAGACAGGAACCATGACAGAAAAGGCTGCCTCCTGAATCAATGACATATTGCCTTTCCATGTCAATATGTGTTTCCTGGTAACATTTCTATTCGGAAGAACTGTAATTGGGTCTTATTCACACATTACCAGAGTGACACGAATGGAAACTGCAGAGAAGTAAATCCTGCTGGGTTCCTGTTAGTCACATGTACCATTCTGGTGATGTTGTGATCATTGTTATAGTAGGTACTGCTACTACAGAAATCTACTTATGTGTTTCTTTGCAATTGTGGCATAAATACTGTATTCTCACCATATACCAAAGAAATGTCATGACTTATGACAGAGCAATCAAGAAGACATCCTTAGGGCTCAAGTCCTGTAGAAATACTTAGTCACACAATGCTTCATTTTATAAGGGTTGGCTGACCTTGCTGAGTCATCCTATTTTTCAGGAAATTCCAAGCATGGAACTTGTGTTAACCAATTTTACAGAAAAAAGCAAATATTCCCTTGCTTCAATATCCCTTCCAGCTTCTAAATTCCCAATGTTAATAAAGGCTGCCGGGGACAATAGAAACATTGGGAGTTTTTTTTATGTAGCTTGTCTCTATAGACCTCTCTATTGCTCCGTGTGTCTGTGTGTCTCTCTTTAACAAAGGATAAATCTTCTACAGTATCTAGCAGAGGAAATAATGGAAAAATCCAATTCTGAGTCCATAGACATGAATATTATTAGCTTATGGCATTGTTACAGTAGTCAGGAGACCGCAATGCTAGTGCAGAGTGATAGTTTAGTTTGCCAAAGTACCAACTCTTATAGGACATGCTTACGCACTTCCTAAGGTGTACCACAGGAGGATATCCTGGCTTTGCACCATAGGGAAAGACGAGTGGCTCTTCCTGCAGTGTCACCCAATGCCCCTCCCTTTCTGGAGCTGCCTCACAAGTGTGTGCTGCAATCGGGAAATTTTAGAGCCATCAGGAATCTGCTTGCCTGCACAGAGCACAGTTCATCTCCTCACCAACTTGGTACCTATCTATCTACTTGCATAGAACATGCTTTTGAACTATTAGGTGGTCAGAAGCAGGGGTGAATGATAGGAGCCCACCCTGCCACACAATCCCTGGGGTCAAACTGCCAGAGCTGAGACCATCTCCAGCCTCATTAAGCCACTGAGTCACCACGCCTCTGCACAGCCATGATGAACAGTCATCGCTCATGAGGTGATCCATGCACCCCTGCTAGAGAAGAACCTAAGTATTAAGAATAAATTGACAATGTGGAATCAGGGGAAACTGTGTTAAGAATTGGATTGTACACAGAGCCCTTTTTTCTAAACTCCATGCATGCAGTCAGAAGGTCTGAAGAGAAGTTGTACTTAAGTGATTCCGATTGTTCATCTGATCCAAGCAGAGTTCCAGATCACTGACAGCTATGCTCATATTGAAGCTTGAACGCTTAGAAGTTGGAGAGAGGCATGGAAAGGCTGAATAAATTACCTATTTGGGATGAAGCTAGGACAGCATGAATAAACAGCTCTGAACCTATGTCCTGTTTGACCCTGTTATTTTTTGTTATTTTTCATATATACAGTACATTTTCATATCTCTCCTTTATTCTTTTATCTTTTATACATTGATTACATTGATATTTGACTCTCTCCCTAGTTTGAGCACTTCATACTGTCAGGTGAATACCAAGGTATTATAATTTCTTTTTCCTGTATTCTTTCTTTGGAATCAAAGGAAACAGAACATTACAATGGATGCACAGCCATTTTTAAAATAGAATCACACTTTCTGGTAAATGTCCACCTCCATCATTACCTAAATTCAGATTAATGACTGGCAATTATTTAAAAAAGGCTGCATTCTCACTTGTAAAATAGAAAATGTACAATTCCGAAAATATTTTCAAGCACAAGCAGTTCAGAATGCAGTTTTAGAGGCTGAGAGTAGAACAACAATAGCAGAGCAGCAGGGATTAAAAAAAAAACCACACACACAATATGACAGGGGTCATTTATTCCTCTTTCAAAAATGTCCTCTGACCATAAACTCCTTCTGAGCCACTGGAATAGCATAACGAATGAATTGCCACTACTTCAACTCAATGGGTTTTGTTCGCTTCCTGAACAGATATACAATCCCTTAACATGACATACATAGTGTCAGCTATTAGCCAAAGAAGAAATCCTTTTAATGTAAATAGAATTAAAGCAATATATATATTGCTTTAAATGAGGATACTCCTGAATATAGGCATCCCTATTCACTTCCATTCCCTGTAGTCAAGAATGGGAAGTGCTATAATGTGCAGACCAGTTTTGCTACTTTGCTCCTAGTATTTCCTTTTCCGAGTACCACAGAGAATGGCAATGTATTCATTTGCTTCTCTTAATATGCCACATTTTAATTAGTACAAATCCCAGCACATCATTCCACTGATTCTCTCTTGCTAAATAAGCTTGACCCATTGGCATATCTCAGTGCTACATCATTTTCTTTGTAAGCTTCTAAATAAGGTTAATGTAAAAATCAGGAGTCTGGTAGCAAGTTTTCTAACTAACAAATGTTATTAAATGGAATAAGACTTTGTGACTTTTAATAAAATGTATTACTCCCTTCCCCTCACCCCAAAAAAGTGTTACCCTGACTCCTGATTTCTTGCCACCATGGGCTAGAGCAGTTTTTCTCCTACAAGAAAAGTTAATGCATAAATTAAACTATTTTAACATAAAGTCTCTGCCAACGTTTTAGAGAAGCGCATCAAAAAATCTTGGCATTTGAAATAGACTTAAGTAAATTCATACAATTGTGTGGTGAAAGGAGATCTTCATCTTTGCAAAGTGTTTTTTGGATTTAAAGATAGTTAACAGGAAAAACAAGTACAAAATGGAGAATTCCACACGATGTCAGGATGGGGAAGACATTTTATTCTCGTAATTAGAGAAATACTGTCCAAAGGACCAGTGAACACATGTAGAAAACTGTAAATCTGTGACCAAGATGTTCTTACTACCTACTTTGAAGTGAACTGAATTAGCTTTGTATCTCCTAAATTAATCTTTCTTCCTGAGAGGTATCTTATTTAAAAGTTCAATAAATTGAAATTTATTACTAAGTTAATAAGTAGGAAAAGCAAATGTAAAGAGATAGGTTTTGAAAAAAAAACCAAAGTGCATAAACTGTAAAACTTTGTGTACCAGAGAATGGTTCTTCTACAGGAATGTCAATGCAGGAAGCATATGAAAACAGTAACACTCATAAAGTAGTATAGGCTTAGTGTAGTTTTAAAAAGCAAAGAAGCTTTCCCAAAAGTTACAAGGCATCACTGCCATTCACACTGCAACCTTCATAATCTCCTGAGTGGGTTTTGTTTCTTTCTTTCTTTGCTTTGCCTTTAACTCAGTTTTTGACTCCTGGCCCTACCGTTTTCTTGGCAGGCTTTCAGAAGTAACTTGCCATGGCTTCTTTCCTAGGGCTCAGAGATAGTGACCCAAACCTGGAGGTCATTCATGGTCTCCAGGTTTCTAGCACTCTGAATTAACCACTACATCAAACTGGCTATGTAGCAGAAGTTTGCCTAGCCCATAAGTACTTCATCCTTGTTCCTTCTCTTCACTTCAAATACCATGTTACATTTTGGGTTTCATGTGGCATCTTCTTCTTGTGCCATATCCGTCATCAGATGTTGGTGATCATGTTGGCAATCCTATTTTTATCAACAGCTGCTGAGTTTTGTCTAAACCAGTCCCTTAGATAGCAATAGCAATAGCACTGTATTTATATACCACCTATCAGGGCTTGCAACCCTCTCTAAGCAGTTTACAATGT
>JANHJO010004183.1:8052-25153 GCA_032468235.1 Pseudoxyrhopus heterurus
TAGATGTTTTTATTTGATAGAAACCTTGATTTTAATCAGTATTCTTATTATAAAGTAGACTTTTGTTAATTACTTATCATTGATCTGATTTTCGTAATAATTAAGACTATTTTCTCCAGTATGCAAATATCCTTTAAGTATAGGTTTGGTATAAAAAATAAGACATATTCCTTAAGTTTGATTAAAATGAGTGCAAACTTCTAATGTAGAAAAATATTTTAGGACAAACTGTGGTATATTCCATTCAGCAAATGATAAAGCCTAGGCTATTATTCACCATGACTACCTGTGCCTAAACTTTTCAAGCTCCAACTGGGTTTTATTTTAATATATACTTTTTTATATAATCAGTTTAAAATAAAGTAGGAAACCAATGTAACCAGAGAGGAACTGACACATCATCATTCAGCAGAAGTTTCTGCTACTGGAACTGGAACCAAACACTAAACACCAAAATATAAATTCAAGAATTTCAGTTCCCATGCTGTTGCACTTGAAATATTTAACATTCCATCACTGCAAACAACCATGCAGGACCATAGACTAATTTGTTCAAAACTCTTTTCTTAAATAAGGATCTTCAGGGAGTGCAGTATATGTACCATGTATATAAACTACTGCAAAATACTGGACTAAATACTTTATTATTAGTGTTATTGTTGATTCTAGATTTCAATATTCATTTTAATAATAACATTTCTTTCCTTTCCTTATGCCTATGTGATGTGCATGGAAGATAGTAATACCTACTAGCCCTTATAGATTTCTTAAACATTTCTTAAACAAGAATAAGTTTCAGAGGAAAGAGATGCAATATTTCTTTGATTTATAAAGTTGATCTTTGTATACTTGTAAACTGACTAATTCTTCTGTAGATGGCCAATTTTATTTTATTGTGTCTTTAAGTCAGTGTAGACTCCTGGCACCTGCCTGAATAAGTCCCTGTAGTTTTCTTGGCAAGATTTCAGAAGTGGTTTGCCCTTGCCTGCTTCTCATGACTGAGTGTGAGTGACTGTTCCAAGATTACCTAAATTGATTTTGTGCCTAATGCGAGATTAGGACTCAAGGTCTGCCATTTCCAGCCTTAACACTATATCAAACTGGTTCTTGCTGGCAAGAGGCAAGGAGAAAGAGGAGGAATGCAGGAATTCCAACAATTCCAAATTTGGAAAATGCAGATAATTATTTTTACAATATCACATAGTAATCACAAGAAAGTACAGACTGCTGATCAAAGAGGCTTCCACCAAGCTTGGGCTTCCTTGGTGAATATACTCGCAAATCCCTGCTTAGTAATTGCAAAAAACTAGAAATCTACAAGATGTTTGTTAGAAAGATATGGGAGAGGGAGTTTCCTTGAACAGCATATATAATAAACAAATAGGCCTATATGTGGTGGGGAAGAGTAAAATTGCTTAATTATGCAATTAATTATACAAAAGTAATGAACATAATATTTACACTGAGATTTTTAAATGTAAATGTTTTTCACGGCCTAATTTTCTAGTATACCACACGAACATTAATATAGCCCATGGTCCAACCAAAATTGCATGTTCTTAGTTTAAAAATTATGAGCTTCTCCAACTATGACAACAGCCAACCAATCTTACATCAATATCATATTCCTTCTCAAAAGCTTCTTATCCAGAAAGTAATGCATTCATTGTAATTAATCAAAAATGATAAAAATCCTTTCTAGTATTACACCATGTTTAAGGACTACTTTTAAAACAACGATTTGCAAACATGACAGTAATAACAATTCATTTTCTGACCAATATGTACCATTTACAACCAAATTTGCAATGAATGCCAGAGTAATAGTGGCATAGCTATATGATAAAGTTATCTGAATGAACAGCAGGAACCTATTATCTTCACAATCTCTCTCATGTTCACTTAGCAACCATTTCATTTAATGACCAGGTCATTATAGTGGAATTTGGTTGCTAAACAACGAGTGGGTCTACTTATTTTCTAGATGCTATCTTCCTGTCAAAAGGAGAAGAAATTTCCCTGTTCATTTTTCTCCCTCTTGGTTAAGCATTCGAAATAGGTTTTAGTCTGGTCTAAGAGTTAAAACATTAACTTAATTGTTAGATAATGTGACAAATATAACATTGGTTTAAGTCTGTGTTACAGTTTAAACCATTAACATTGCTCTTAAAATAACTGAACACGTCAATTTTGGGTGTTCTAATATCAAAAATTGGCACCAGAACCAAATTCTGGCCACAAAATCAGGAGAAGTTCTGTCACTGCAAAATATTCAGAGACTGCTTCCTTGTAGTGGCCACCTATCACAGTCTAAAACTAAAAAGATCAAGTCTCCTTCTTCATTCACCCAGGATACCATAACAATCTTCCAGCCTAACCTACCTCATTAGACTGTTGAGTGGACAAATCTTGCCTGCCATTCTGAGGCCCTTGAAGAAAAGATGAAACATAAATGTACTGCAAAAAAAGAACAATATTTTTACTCTACTTATGCACAAATTACCTAATTGAGTTGTTCTTAACTCGCAGGCAACCCGTGAGGTCCAAATGTTCCAGATCAGAACAGGCTTTGGCAATTTCTTCTACAGCCATATCACCAACATTTGCATTAACAGCCAGCGAAAGTGATTTTAATTTGTTGCATCTTTGAGCAAGATAGGAAATGGCTTCATCTTTCAGCTGCCGGCAGGCTGTAAGATCTAGAGATTCAAGCTCTTTACAGTGATCAGCAAGGCTCCGCAAGGAAAGTCCATCCACCCATTCACAATGGGCCAAAGAAAGTTGCCGTAAATTGGGGCAGCCCAAAGAGATGGCCACCAAAGCATGGCGGCTCAGCTGTATGCAGCCATTCAATTCAATCTGTTGTAACTGATGGTTTTGACCAATCACAGGAAGCAGTTCCTTGTCAGATAGCCAGTCAGAGCAGTTTTGCAAGGCTAGCTGCTGCAACACTTTATTGTCTCCTAACAAGACACAGAATGCAGCTTTTGGGATATGAGATCCAACCTATTTGTAGGCAAGAAAACAAACCATTATATCTTATACTATATGCCTTTTGCACTCCTAGTGTAACAATGTAAGAAAAAAAAGAATAAACCAAAATCATCTCAGCATTACCAAACTATGTCAAAGATATTGTTAAATAAAGAAAAGATTGTGAACCTTAGAAAAATAGAACAAAACAAAAAATGTAACAAGTATTTTCCAGACTTTATCAATGATAAATAGTCATATAAGAGTTGGGATAGAAATGATATGCAACCGCTATATTTGACATATAGTGACTAAGAATCTACAGTAGATAAGCCATATGCAGCCATTTAATAAGATGTTAAATGATAGCACATGGAAGAGAAATTTTCATTAACTTTCATGAAAATACACTTAATACTTAAAAATGGTAGGCTGACCACTCAGTTTAAAGTTCAAATCTTCCAATTACAATGGGATTAATTTTTCGCCACTGTTTTCTGTTGTTATTCTTTTTTATTATTATTAATTTATAATATAAAATACAAAAGAAAATAGTATCAAATATAGGGAAAAGGGAAGGGGAAAGTGTAGGAAAAGGGGGGAAAGAAAAGGCGTTGACTTCCAACTCCCTTTGGTGCAGTAAATAAGATAATAACAGCAAACCTCAACTTCTTATTTTTTCATAATAGTATAAACTAGCCACTTCTATAACAACAAACCTATCTAATCGATAAAACCCAAAATCAAAGTTTCATTTTTTCCACCTCAAGCACAAAGTCCACAAGCGGTTTCCAAATAGAAACAAAAGTAATTGTATTTTTGTCTTCAATCAAGGCAGTCAATTTAGCCATCTCTGCTAACTCCATCTACTTTTGCAGCCATCCATCCATTGTGGGAATCAAAGTGACATTCCATTTTTGTGCATAGAGTAATCTTGCTGCCATCAATTTATATAGCATCAAAGTTCCAATTTTTTTCCAAGTCTTATTCCATTAAGCCCAAAAGAAAAGTTTCTGGTTTTATTTTTATATTCATTTTGAGAATCTTCCGTGTTAGGATGTGAATCCTACTCCAATATTTCTTTGCTTTGTCACATGAGCACCATAAGTGATAAAAGGTCCCTTCTTTACTTCTGCATTTCCAACATTCATTTGAAATACCTTTATACATTCTTGACAACTTATCTGGTGTTAAATACCAAAAATGCATCATTTTATAGAAGTTTTCTTTTAAATTATAATTTAGTATAAATGTTAAGCCTTTTGTTCACATATTCCCCCTCCATTGTCATTCTTTACAATTATGTCATATTTAAGCAACCTTTGTCGCACATAGTATGCTCCAAGCAATGCAAAATCTTTTCTTCTTCAATTGCTCTTAAGATTTATTTCAACCACGTTTTCTTTTAAAAGAATCTACAATTCCAGGGATATCAAAGGTGCTTTTTCAAAAGGCAATTGGACAGGTTTTTTCCTTGAGGAACAAAACATTTCACTTCTCACTCAAGAGGCTTCATCAATTGTGACTGGGGGGTGGTGGAAATGGAAGGATAGGAACTGACAGTTGAGGCTGGATGGAGGGGGGATGAAAGGATAGGTTCTGACCAGATGGTGGAGGACTGTACCTCTTTCTCTATCTTCCAACCTCCCAACATCCAACTCAACTGTCAGTACCTATCCTTCCATTCCCCCATCCCCATCACAAATGATGAAACTTCTTGGGTGAGAAGTGAAACGTTTTGTTCTTCCTCAAGGAACAAACAGTCCAGTTGCCTTTTGAAAAGCACCTTTGAGACAATTATGACCTGGAACACTGAGAATTTCCATAGACAATTCAAGGAATATCAGAAATCAATTTTTATTGATTACATGTAGGTTGCATGAAACTTTAAGAGCCCAAATTATCTAAAGATAGAATTCAACATACTGTAAACTTTAGTAACTCCAAGAATAGTTGTGGGCTCCAAAGTGTCCTGCCCTCAGGTGGAGGATACTTCTCAACATCTTTTTTGTATCATGGTGAACAGCCTGGATGCAGTACAGGTAGTCCTCAACTTACAACCGCAATGGAGCCCAATATTTCTGGTGTTAAGTGAAACATTTGTTAAGTGAGTTTTGACTCATTTTACAACCTTTCTTGCCACAGTTGTTAAGTGAATCACTGAAGTTGTTAAGTTAATGACCCAATGTCAAAGTTTCAACTGACGAATCCAACCAAAGTAAGCACTGCCAAGGAGATCCAATCTCTTAATGCAAAACTTTATTTGACTACATCATTTTGGCACCGATGAGGGCAAAACTAGATCTGGCTATTTCCCGCACAAACCCATATAGTCAAAATTCAGATTCTACCTTCCTCTAATTAGAGCAGGTCACATTGTCCAATTGAGTCTCCTGGTATTATTGTGACAAAGTCTTTCTGGCTCTGATAAACACCTGTCGAAACATCCTTGGTTCTCACGCCTGGCATCTTGATGTCTGAAACCTAAGTTTTATCTCCCCCTTCCCTCCCCCCTTAGTTCATTGGCAAGCTGAGAAGCAATAATAGTTGCAACCGAAAAAAGCAGCTTTTGAAGCTTGACAGGCACTCCCACTAAAATGTAGGAGATATCTGGAAAACAATAGTGACATTTTTAATATCATGTACTTTGAATTCCCCCCTGGAGGAGCCCCAGCTTCTGAGGGTATTTTGCATGGAATCTGCCTATTAAGCAATCCGCCTTAATATTTTGGGCCTTGATCCATCTTGCCTCAGAAAGTGGGTAACCTTTCCATTATACCAAGTATTGCAATTTTCCTTTGTACAGCCTAGAATCTAGGATGCGCTTGACCTCATAATGCCTCTCACCCCCCCACTATGATTGGGTCTGGGGCATCTTTTCCAACTGGCCTTAAGTTAGAGCCCTGGGCTGGTTTCAACAACGTGCAGTGAAATACTGGGTATACTTTTTCCAGTATCTTGGGCAATTTTAATTCCACTGTGACTGGGTTAATCACTTCCAGTATAGGGAAGGTTCCCATGTACTTGGGACCCAGTTTCCTGCTGGGCAGCCTCAGTTTTAAGTATTTTGTAGACAGATACATCTTGTCCCTTATGTGGAACTCCCCTTCGGGAGCTTGTTTTTTATCAGCTTGCTTTTTCTGACTCTCTGTTGCCTTTGCTAGGGCCTTTTTTACATTTCCCCACACGCTTTGAAGAGAATCTATCCACTCTGTGCACCTTGATGGGGAAGGCTCTCTTGGGTATTCTGGCATAGGCACAAACTCCACCCCTGTGGCTATTTTAAACGGGATGAGTCCAGTGCTGCTGTGTACCATGTTGTTATAGGCAATCTCAGCAAATGGTAGGAGTTCTGCCCAATTTGATTGCTGATAGCTGACATAGCAATGTAGGTACTGCTCCACCATTGCGTTAGCTCATTCCATTGCTATTCATGCTCGGATGAAATGCAGAACTGAGCCCCTGGGAAGACTCTATTAGCTTTATGAATTCCCACCAGAACTTAGCCATAAATTGTATTCCTCGATCTAAAACGATGTGCTTCGGCACTCCATGCAGTTGATAGATATGCTGCAGGAACATCTTGGCAGGCTACAAAGTGAGCTTGTTTGGAGAACAGGTCAACTACAGTTGAGATTACAGTATTCCTCCCACTCTCCAGGAGTTCTATTATAAAATCCATGGCTATTTCCTCCCATGGCCAGGTTGGCTCAGCCACTTGTTGTAACAGTCCTGGTGTCTTCCCTGGTCTCTGTTTCATAGCAGCGTATACAGTGCAACTTTTCACATAGCTCTCTATGTCCTTTTTCATGCCTGGCTACCAGAATTGCTGTTTGGTCAAGTGTAAGGTTTTTCAGAATCCGAAGTGACCAGCTTCGTTGGCGTCATAGCTGTGTTGCAGGACTTGCACCTGTACCTTTTCAGGGACATACATTTTGTCTCCTTTCCAAGCCAAGTCTCCCCTTAGCGTGAATTCTCCCAGGTGGGCCCTGAACTATGTGTCTGTTTGCAGTTCTCTTTTCATCTGTTGGTTTAAAGCCTTGTTGAGGTTAGAGGTTTTTCCTTGTTTACTGCTGGGTGGTTACTTGCGCGGCCAACTGGTTCATCAGGATAATTGAATTAACCACCTCCTCTCAGGTGCTTTTATATTGGGACATGTGGGACAGCGCATAGGCAAGGAAGTCCTTCCCAGATGTATTTCCATGTGAATTCAAACCGATTGAAGTACTGAGCCCACCGCTCCTGCTTGAGGGAGTTTGCATGAGGTTTTTAACGCCTCTTGATTCTTGTGGTCAGTCCATACTTCAAATGGGACTTTACTCCCCTCTAAGAACTGTCTCCATGTTAGCAGTGCCCATCACACCACAAAGGCTTCTTTCTCCCACACCACCCAATGTCTGTTTCATTCAGTTTTCAGGATGTATAGGCACATGTTTGCAATTTCCCCTCCTTGTTTTTTAGAACTACCCCCACCACCACATTGCTGGCATCTACTTGCAATACAAATGGTTCCTCAGGGTTGTCATGCTTTGGGACCAGCTCAGTTGCAAAGTCTCTTTAGTTTCCCAAAGGCTGCTTGATATTCCATTGTCCAGTTTAATGGCTGGCTGGGCCAGGGTTTTCCTCCTCATCTTTAGCAGTTCTGTGATCGGTAGGACAATTTTTGCAAAGGAGGGGATGAATTGTCTATAGGAGTTTGCAAAGCCCAGGAAATGTTGCAATTGCTTGTGGGTTCGTGGGGCTTGCCATGCCAGATGGCTTCCCCGGGTCCATCTCCACTCCCTCACAAGATACTCTATATCCTAAGTAGTCTAGGCTGGTCTTGTGGAATTCACATTTTGACAGCTTGGCATATAGCTTAGCATTCAGGAGTTTCTCTAGCACTTTGTGTACTAATTTCACGTGCTCCTCCATTGTCTCTGAATGGATGACAATATCATTCATTTACACTAGGACCCCTTTGTATAGGTGTTCATGCAGCACTTTGTTAATTAGCTGCATGAACACAGCTGGGGCTAAACTAACCCTAACAGGACATTGAAGGCAGTCTTCCATTCATCGCCTACTTTAATTCTCACTCGGTAATATGTCTTCCCGAGGTTCCCTTTGGATAAATGTCCCAGCATGTCTTTCATGAGGAGTAGTAGGTACATGTTCTCTACACACACACCATTTATGTGATTATCCACGCATAATCACAATGCTCCATCTTTTTTCTGCTTGAATAGCATGGGGGCTGATACTTGGGACTTTGTGGGCTGAATGAAACGCTTATCAGATTTTTGTCGATGTAGTCCCTCAATTCCCCCATTTTGCTTGGGGTCATCAAGTACATCTTGGGTTTCGGGAGTTTCGCCCCTGGCAGGATCTCAACAGCACAATCTGTGGGGTGGGGGGGGGAGGATATTGCATTTCTTTTCGCTGAACACCTCCTCTAAATCCTGGTATTCTTGGGAGATGGTTTGCGCTGTTGACATCGATTCTGACACTGCCTTTGTGTTCTTGAGTCCTCTCCTTTCCTCCCTCTGCAGGATAGGCTCGCCCTGGCTTCGTTTCAGGAGTTTCTTTTCCTTCCCTGTTATGGCTACATGTTTCTCTATTTTCCCCCAGTGTATGATAGGTTTCTACTTGGTCAGCCAGGCAAACCCCAATATCCTAGCTTCTGCCATTTTGGTGGTGACCACAAACTGGTCTCCTGGTAGGTTCCTGATTTAAGGTGCACAGGCTCTGCCAGGTAGGAGGCAGGCGAGCCCCCAATGATGAGCCTGTTCAAATATCATGGGCTTGTGTAGTTTCCTCACTCGAATCGCTCTCTCAGCTGTTTTACCAATGGGCTGCAGCAGGCAGCCATGTATCTCCATTCTGCCAGCTCTTTCCACTCCACTGCTCTTTCTTACTCCATCTCAGGCCGCAGGCAAACACCGCTCTAGGAGGAAGCAGGGGAACTTGGCTTCAGATGCCTTTGATACCACTCTCCACCTTTGCCAGCCTGAGAGCCCTCCAGCCACTGCAATTTCTTCCCGCAGCGCTGGCTGTTCGGTCTTCTCTGTTCGCCCTTTCGAACAGGTGACCACCGTCTGGGTGCCAAAGTTTACTTGGCCTTTTGCCGGGCCCGTACTGGGCTTAGCCACCTGCTCTCCTTTCTATTACATTCTTGACATCTTCTCCTGGGTCTTCACAGCTCTTCCAGAGGTAACCGGACAGGCTGCAAGAGCCCAGGACTCTCTTGTCAATTTTTTGAATTTTGGCAGATCTGGTTTAATGTCAAAGTTCTGACTGACAAACCCAACCAAAGCAAGCATGGCCAAGACAATCCAATCTTTTAATGCAAAACTTTATTGAGTACATCATTTCAGCACCAATAAGGGCAAAACTAGATCTGGTTATTTGCCATGCAAACCCATATAGTCAAAGTTCAGATTCTACCTCCCTCCAATTAGAGCAGGTCACATTATCCAATTGAGTCTTCTGGTATTGTGTTGAGAAACACCTGCCGAAACATCCTTGGTTCTCATGCCTGGCATCTTGATGTCTGAAACCTAAGTTCTATCTCCTCCTTCCCTCCTCCAATATTTTGTTGGCAAGCTGAGAAGTGATAATAATTGCAACAGCAAAAAGCAGCTTTTGAAATTTGACACTCGGTTGTTAAGTGTTTTCCCCCTTTGACTTTGCTTGTCAGAAGGTCACAAAAGGTCATCACATGACCCCAGGACACTGAAACCGTCATAAGTCATTTGCCAAGTGTCTGAGTTTTGATCACATGACCATGGAGATGCGGCAAAAGTCATAACTGTGAGAAACGGTCATAAGTCCCTTTTTTCAGTGCCGTTGTAACTTTGAATGGTCACTAAATAAACTGTTATAAAATCGAGGGCTATCAGTATTCCAAGTATGGGCTTACCAGTATGGTATAAAGTGGTACTAATAGTGCTCATGACCTTGATATTATCCCTCTATTGATGCAGCTCAGGAATGCATTGGCTTTTTTGGCAGCTATGGCACACTGCTGGCTCATATTTAAGTGATTGTCCACTCTGATGCCTAGATCTCTCCGTTACTGCTATTGAGCCAGGTACCACATATTATATCCCTGTGCATTTGGTTTTATTTGCCCAACTGTACAAACTTACTTTTCTCACCCCTGAATTGCATTTTGTTGAATAGGACCCAGTGTTCAAGTCTGTTGAAATCCTTCTGCATCTTGAGCCTTAAGTGTTGGCTATTTCACCCTGCTTGGTGTCATCTGCAAATATCCTCATCTAAACTGTTGTGCTGCCCCCACTCACCCACATGTCAGGGTTGGTGTAGAGAGCTTTGTTCAGTCTGTTCCCCCAACAGTTCTATTTGGCTCTCAGCTGCAAGCTTAGCACAGTTATCCGGTGGTCCAATTTCAGGGCTTGCAAGGAAAAGTCACAGGAATTGTCCAAGCTAGAAGTTCAGGAGGTCGTTTTCAGCGATGCCAGCCACGAACAAGCTTCAGACTAACCTTCCAGGCAATGGCCAATTAGTCCACCCGACAGATGGCTGCTCCAAACATGAACATAAACACTCTCCGCAACTGAATCCACGAGCTGCAGTCCTGGATACACAAATAACCATCTGACCATGACCCATGTGTTGCTTCCAGCAACCCTCCCTCTGCCTGCTGTGCTAAATAGCCCCTCCCAGTGCAACCCATTAAAAGGGGTGGAGCCTTTCCCCCATCAATCTGGCAGATCTCAGTCTCTCTGCCCTGTGCACTCTAGCATACACCAAGGCCGGCAGCTCCTCCCCCGCTTTCCCATTGGCCTGCAAGCGCTCCCGAGCCGAGACATGTTCTACCATGTTCAGGGTGAACAATACTGGACATGCCAGGAATGCTCTCATTCTCCCTCGAGGCCTCTGAGGAAGAGATATTTTGGAATATTTCAAACAGCATAATGAAAGCAAGCTGAATTCATATTTTTAAATGCAGAGAAGTTTTTTAATTGCATTTTCCTGTTTTGACAACTGATGTATCATTGAAACAATGGCAGAAAAATATATCTAAATTTGTATGGCATGAGAAAAACTAAATATAAGATACTGTAAGATACATAGGAAAGAGAAGGATTGAATCTTCCAGATTTAAAATTATATTTTCTGCCTATTGTTTAGCTTGGATAAAATAGTGAATGCTTTATGAAGGCTATTGGAGCTAGAAGGCCATAATGTGAGATATGGATGCATGGATATCTATGGTGTAACAAAGCTAAGGTTGATGTAGATTTCAAAAATAATTATATCAGGTGGGCCATTTTTAGAGTAGGGAATAAATATAACTGTATATTCTGCCTGAAAATACCTTTGTTGTTTTTTATAATAAAAAATATAAACACAAATGGCTAACATAGTAATGTATATAATTTTCTCAAGCTGCTGTAGGGAAAATAGTAGTGGAAGAAGTATTATAAATGTTTGCTGCCTTAAGATAAAGGCATGATTATAATCTAATAAATAAATATATGTCATAAAACTTGTACATATGGCAATTTCAATGAGATTATTATATGCTCAAGTGGAAAGATTTGACACTAACCATGATGGAGGAATGGCTGGTGAAGATAAAACTTATAGAAATGGCTAAATTAACTTCCTTTATCAGAAAAGAGATAATATCATGAAATGGAAAAATATATTTATGACTTGGGATTTTGATGATTATAAAATACGGGATAAGAGAAAAAAGTAAGCTTTTCTGTAAACCTTTATAATCATACTTTTAATTCCTGCAAAAGAAATCAGAAGCTTCTATTTTTTATCCTTCCTTTCTGCACTTGTGTGTATTTTTATTTCTCTAATTCTTTTATTTTCTTTATTCTGTATTTGTTGTTTATTTAAAACTTAATCACATTTATCCGGTATATATAAAAATTACAAAAGAACTTTATTTATTAATAAATAAATAAACTTATTATGTAAACTTATTAATACATGTATAAAATAAAATATTTATATACAAAAATATGGGTAGTCTCAACTTACAATTCATTTACTGACCATTGGGGGATAAAATGGCACTATAAAAGTAACTTATAACCATTTTTCACACAATTGCAGCATCTCCATGATCACATAGACAAAATTCAGATGCTTGGCAACTGACTAATATTTGATAGTTGCAGCATCATGAAGTTATTTTTTGCAACCTTCTGACAAGTAAAATCAATGGGGAAGTCAGATTCACTTGACAACCGTGTTACTAACTTAACAACTGCAGTGATTCACTTATCTGTGGCAAGAAAAGTCGTAAAATTGGGCAAACTTCACTTAACAACTGTCTTGCTTAGCAACAGAAATTTGGGGCTCATTGTGGTCATAAATTGAGGACTACTTGCAATAAATATATAAAATTGTGTATGTGTGTATATATGCATGCATGCATGTATATATGTATGCATACATGTACATTATATATATATACCGGTATATACATACACACATACACACACACACAAATAATAAATTGTTAAAATAACTTGAAAAACTAGAGATGTCTAACCTCTATTCAGGTTAAGATATAGCTTATTTTCAACCTATGTTTCAACTAAAAAATTCAACAGAAACCAAAGACCATCTGATTTATTTTTCTTAACAAAATAACTTACTTTGCATCTGTGTTTTTATTTTTTTTTAATAAAATCACCATTAAATTTTAAAAGGCTTAGCAACCAGAGATGTTAATTCAGCAAGTAAATTATATCTCATTCTGTTTTGTCATTTCTGACATTAATCTGAAAACCACCGATTTGAAATTTGAGAGATTGCTATAATTTGACCTCTAACCTTATGCACTCTACAGAGATCTGAATGAGAGAACTTTTTATTTCTAATACCTGGCTAGAATCAAAACAGCGCATGTTGGTAAGGTAAAGCTGGATTAGATTCCGGAAACACTTGCTGACTCTTTGCAGGCTCAAGAGCTGTCTCAGAGGAAGATGTGAAAGAATATGGGGGAATAAGATGTCTTCCCAAGGCAAATCCAAGAAATGTTTTCTGGAATAAAAAGCAAAAGCAAAAGCAAGAAAGCTGTTTACACCAAGAGACAGAATGGAGGTTACCCTGCTTTCAAAATATCAGGAAAGTCTTTTGATCTTTTAGCACCGAAAATCAAGCAATATTTGTAGCATGCAGTCCGTTCTCGGAGCTACGCGGTTACGCTCATTTTTTTCCTTTTGCACAAGCATTAAATTCAAGGAATGCTATTTCGGACAGAAGGTAAATGCTCTCAAGCCCAGCCTCAAAGTATTCTTTTCTCCGGTGGCGCTGAAGAGGCAAGCAAGTAACACCCCTTCCCAAACCAAACCAAACCACACTCTGCGCCTCCATCCATCGCAGCAGAGATTCAACCGAGCCGGTACTCGGGCACCAATGGCGGAGCAAGGCTGCAGAAAGAGCCTGGAAACCGCCGTTGGCGCAGAGTCCAGTCCCGCTTAGCGCCAAACAAGCGGCCGGCAAAACGACCTGGCTGCCGCCCTCAGTTAACCTCCAGCTGTCCTGCCCAGCCCTCCCGACTATTCCTTCGCGAACCTTGGCGATGCCAAAAGAGCAGCCATCCTCCACACCCGCCGCCGCCACATCCACCTACACCACACTTTCCGCGGAAATTACGTTAGTCAGAGGGCGGAAACGGGAAGGAGCAGAAGATCGTAGAGATAAGGAGTGGGAGATGTGAAATACAGGCAAGACGCTCATAGCAAAGTGTGAAACCAATTGGGGTTAAAGAAAACCAACCTGCAGAATTGCCCGTAACTCAGAATTCAGATTGAGCTTCGAAATACGACGCCTGGCTGGGAATGAAGCAAAACGATTTCACTGCAGTCCGGTTAGAAGTGCGGACAGCGTGATCGCCTTGAGAGTAAAAGGACAGGCTTTGAGCCGCCAAAAAGATCGGTTAGTACTGGATCAAAGCCCATGGAATGAAGCCAAAATACGAATAAAATGGAGCCTTTGAAACAAACATGTTCTGCTGATTATTTTATTTTATTTATTTGCCAAAACATATATAGATAAAGTGAAGAACATAAACATGAGCAAAGAAAGTATATATAGGTAAATAAAGGAAACAGTAGGACAGGGACGATAGGCATGTTGGTGTGCTTATGCACGCCCCCTTTAGAGACCCCTTAAGAATGGCGAGAGGTCCACAGTGGACAGTATGAGGTTGAAGCTGCGAGGATTTGAGGCTGTGACAACGGAGTCGGGTAGAGTATTCCAGACATTAACTATTCTGTTGCTGAAGTCATATTTCTTGCAATCAAGTCTGGAGCGATTTACCTTGAGTTTGTATCATTTGTTTGCACGTGTGTTATTGTGGTTGAAGATAAAAATGTCATTAACAGGTAGGACATTGTAGCAGATAATTTTATGGGCTATGCTTAGATCAGACTGAAGGTGTCGCAGTTCAAGATTGTCTAAGCCCAGAATTTCTAGCCTGGTGGCATAAGGGATTCTATTGCGATTTGAGGAGTGAACTACTCTTCTTGTGAAGTATCTCTGGACTCTTTCAATTGTGTTAATGTCCAATATACAGTGTGGATTCCATACGGATGAGCTCTATTCAAGAATTTGTCTTGCAAAGGTTTTATATGCCCTAGTTAGAAGTACAGTGTTATCAGAGAAGAAGCTTCGCAATATTAGGTTAACAACTCTTAAAGCCTTTTGTTGTTGTTACAGTGAGCTTTAGGGGTTAGATTGTTAGAGATGAGTATCCCCCCTTCTCCACAATGCTCTTCTAGATGTGTTTCATATTTCAATTGCAAATCTGAAGTTGTAACTTATAAAGAGAGACTCATATACCTAGAGGTACGGGTAAAATCAGAAATCCTGAACACATGTGTATTCAAGGAAATCTGATTTTGTTTCTGCTTTGGGTTGCAAAAAGTATCCTCAACTCATTTGGTGGACACAAGTCATGCAGATAGGATCAGATGGTCTTTTTAGTCCTTTCCCATGCTGTCAGCCTATTAGAGCTAAGCTGATTCAAAGTTGTCTTTTATTTCTTCTGGAATCATCTGAGCGTTGCCATGGTATCTTCTGCAGTGATGCTGTGGCATTCATACTGATCACAAAGGCAGAAGAACCAGCAGTGGTTTTGTGGGAAATGCAATATTGCTGCATGCTATGATTTGACATACAATCCTCTTGAATGTGGAAGTCATAACTCTGAAATTGTACTGAAGGCATAAATATATTAGCACTAATTTCAATAATCCAAACATTTGTTACTTTCCATCTTGTAATATGAGAAACTGCAGGCACTTATGGTTTTTCTGTCAGTAAGTCTTAATTATCTCAGTGCTTTGTATCAAGCATGACATGCTAGTTAAATACTTTGGACAGAAAACGTCATTCCATATTTAACCTCAAACAGCTCTATCTAAAGCCACTGAATATCAGTCTGCACAATGACGATATTAAATAAAACTTAGGAAGTGATATACATCTAGTATAAATTAATTAGAAGCATCATTGTCAAGTAATTGGAGAAACTACACCTTCTCAATATATGACTGGATGCATCACTTCTAGTTTATTACTGACCTGAAAAAACAAAGCAAACAGTTAGATGGATGGATCTGTATTTGCAAAGCTATCATAGAAGCAAGTCTTTACAGTTTATATGTTATACAATTTAATACGGTACTATTTCATTGCAGCTTGGTGGATTTTTGAAATGTAAGTGCATAGTGTATCCATCTTATTATTGTTATTATGTATTGGTAATCTACAGTTAAATTCACATTCTGAGGCTGGTGGAAACTTAATAATTCAAGTTCTAACCATGGACCTAAGAATTATTAAAGTAGCATCTAAGGATATAGAGAGTTCCAAGCAGAACATCTATTTGTAAAATTAGTGTTCAGGTTCAATAAATTCAATATTTCTAGATATTAAAGGAGTCCTTTAATAACCAACTATGTAAGTTTGGTTTTTATAAGTACCTGGACTGAAAATTATCAAGGACACCCATGAAAGTTTTTTGAATTGTAAAGCAGAGGAAAGATTGGGAGTAGAAGGTTAAAGAGCAATTGCTCCTTAGTTCAGTCACTTTCACAAATAAAGAAATTAGTGTACTTTTCAAATATACATTTTTCTTTTTGATACCATAAAATAGGCTTCTCCAATCATATGTCCATTAGATTTAAGCTCTTGTCATCTGTACTCTAGTTAATGAATGCTATATTGAAAGTAATCTATCTTTGATATGATAGAGAAGATCACTGTCCACACTCCAAAACAAAAGGAAATGAAACGATAAAGTGTGAACTATTGTTGATATATGATAATGCAGTTTTATACCTAAAGAAAAATACCTGGGTGTTGTGAATAGTTGCTAGAACCAGCTGTTGTCTAATTTAGATAACATCCCTAGTTATTACTTTTGCTACATGACTACACATATTTCCAGAAACTATTTTCATTATACAGTTCATATAATTAGTATTCCTTCTAACACAGTTATGTTCTTTTATGTGTCCAATTATTAAGAATGACAAAGATTCTAAAATTAACTCTAGTCTCCGATTTATTCACTTTTCCTCACTTTGCTTCTATTCCATTTAGTTAACTATTTGTATTTTATGAACATTTTTATGTAGTCATTGCTATTTTAACTTTGCAAAGAAGCCGTCAGTCTGTGTAAAGCCAATCATAATGGCTTTACAATTTGCCAAAACTAATTTAACCTAGATAACATTAATGTTACAGTGTTGTACCTGTTCCTTTAATTAACTTGAAAAATGTGCTGGCAATGTAAATGTGATGAATAAATGAGCCCATATTTTTATGTCGTGGTTTGAAGATGGGGGTTCTACATTTTATGAATGTTCATAAAAATGAAAGTTAATGATTCCTATAAGACAAAATGATTTATTTCAATGTGTGTATGTATAAGTTTTTCTTGCTAATTTATGCATTAACTTTCTATGAAAGTGTGACAGATCTTAAGGGATACTCTGTCCAAATGCTTCACATCTTGTGTTTGCTAAAATAAGTCCCATGTCAAAAAGTATTTCGTTTCTTCTTTGTCTTTAATAGTAAGCGTTAGTCTATCCATTTCTGCACATTCTAATATTTTCTTAATTATCTACTCATCTGTCAGGATCTC